>JAKUCD010000033.1:0-100164 GCA_030563525.1 Nadsonia commutata
GAGCGGCGTTACCGGCAGCGTTTAATAAAAGGTAGGCAGCTAAGTACTTCACTGTTTAAATTCTTTTGTTAGAAATAATTCCTTTTATCTCAGCATAGAAAATGAGACTCCCAAACCCTAATAGTGTGAAATAAATAGCCTAGTTCAATAAAAGATAAACTGAACCTAGACTATCAAAATGAACCTGAAATGTAAAGTTCGTTCTGAAAAGTCGTTCGTGTTCCGTCTATCTCAACCAGATCGGCAGACGAAAAATAATTCTGCCAGATCGATCTTCAAACATGGCTACTCCAATCACAAAATCAGAATAGAAAAACGGTTCATCATTCATTTGGTAATATTAATAATAAGGATACATACTTTTTGATGACGAATATTCGTTAGATACTGGAGATAAATCTGGCAAGCTATTAACAGATTCTATGGAGGAGATTTAAGAGAAATCCATTTCGTCCCAGTCTCTGAGTGGGCCCTCGCGGTAGATATGCGTCCGGTCCGTAATGTCCACGCAAAATCCCCTTTTCCAGCAGTCACTCATCACGTGCTTTTGAATGTGAGATTAGCATAAGATCAGGACGGTAATTTACTCTTTTAGTGTAAACTTAGGTCTGATTCCGCCAATAGTTAACTGCTGGGACCATCCTTAACTATGTAATTGGAAAATTTGGGTGTCAGTGAAAGAAAAGTCCCCTTCTCCAGATTTTTTCCTCTCGGCCTTGTTTACCTCGATTCACCAAATATCGACATATTCAAAATGGCTGACGCTCAAGAACAAGCTGCTATTGGTATGTTTCAGAACCAACTAGGTTGATATTTTTTTCTCGACTCATTCAATATTTTGCCTTACTCGTCTACTTGTTTTTCTCGATAAACTTTTGCTCTGTGTATCCGTGGTTTTGCGGCTTCTACTCTGTCGGTACTATTCGTTCAAATATGAAGATTCATTGTAAAAGTCAATGTTGAAATATCTCGGGCACTTTCGACATTACTGTCTCCTCATGGTAGATTGAAAATAGTTTATTTCATTATATCAAGTGTATCTGTTTTAGCCACCCGATTATCAACTCATCGTACTATATTTCGTCGCTAAGTCTTCGTCAAGAATTTTGACTATTTTTTATTTATCAGTATAACAACCGTTGACATTACATTTATCAGAAAAAATTTTATTAAGGCAGAATATTGAAAAAATGAGCGAAAATATCAAAAGATCATTATAGGCGCTTTGTAAATTGCAAGAACTAACCAATTTTAATTTTTACAGAAAGAAGAAAGGGAAGATCCTTCAAGAAGTTCTCCTACAGAGGTGTCGACCTTAAGGATTTACTTGAAATCTCCAATGAAGACTTCATCAAGCTCGCTCACGCCAGAGCTAGACGTAGATTCACCAGAGGTTTAAAGTCCAAGCCCATGGGTTTAATCAAGAAGCTCCGTGCCGCCAAGTCCGCTGCTGGTCCTAATGAAAAGCCCGCTCTTGTCAAGACTCACCTCAGAAACATGATTATTGTCCCTGAAATGATTGGTTCCGTCGTCGGAGTTTACAACGGTAAGGTTTTCAACAACGTTGAAGTCAGACCTGAAATGATCGGTCACTACCTTGGTGAATTCTCCATCTCCTACACTCCTACTAACCATGGTAGACCCGGTGTTGGCGGTGCTGCCCGTTTCATTCCTTTAAGATAAGGGTTTATTGGAAGCTTTCATTAAATTTTCATATGTACCCTTTATCTTTATTAATATGTTTCAATATATAAAAAAATTTAAATGTATTATTTAACTTGAGTTCCCTCTTACACTTTTACAAAATTTAGTTTACTAAAGGCACGAAAAATATCATGGGAAAGTACCCAGTGTTGGTGTGATTAATGATGATTCATTTCCTCAGTATCAATTATCATTCGCATTTTCTCCATAAAACATTATGGCAAAAAGAAACATATATTGCTGTTTTTCATGCTGAAGATGAGTAGCTCGTGGCCAATTTAACGGATTATTCTTGTTGTCAATATAATTTTAATGAAAGAGGATCGTTTTTTCCGAATACGTATTTCATTAATTTGATCACATGGCTCATATCCTGCGATCGATACCATCTCGAAAATTTGTTGAAATTGGCATCTCAGCATTTTTTCCCCTTTCTGTTTTCCCTTTTTTAATCAATAGACTCTAAACTCGGTATAACTCTTTTAATATAGAATTACATTGGGTTAATTCTAATATCCAAGTTACCAAAAAATTACGAAACAAATAATTATCCAGGCATTAATCCACATGTCCTTCGCCTGCTGATACAAAATAAGTTTTAATTCTTTTTTCTCATTTGAAATTAAAAAAAGAAGAGCCTTAATATCATTATTAATAATTGTATCGTTAATAATACTAATAGTAACTAGATTGAAATTACTGGTTTTAATTGCTGTTTTCTCTTTATAAAGCAGAACTTCGGCCCCTTAGGTCAAATATTTAATGACTGATTTCGCTAAAACAGATACACCGAACGATGCTGGGCTTGTAAGGAATCTTAATTCCAAACTTGAACAGGCGTTATTGGACAAAACACTTAACTCTTCTACATTATCATACAAAGAAAGTCTTTCTGAGATCCTTTTTGGCTCAGTAGCTGGTATAATTGGTAAAATCTTTGAATACCCTTTCGATACAATTAAGGTCAGACTTCAGACGCAGCCAGATAATGTTCCTCTTCGATTTGTAGGTCCTTTAGACTGTTTTAAGCAATTAATAAAAAATGAAGGTTTCGTGGGCTTATACAAAGGTCTCTCGTATCCTCTTTTCGGTGCCGCTGCCGAAAATGCTTCACTCTTTTTTGTCTATAACTTCACCAAGGAGATCCTGCATACAAATGTCTATGCTTCCCGTGAAGAACTTCCTGTGGGCGGTCTAGCTTTGGCCGGTTTCATAAGTGGGGCACTAACATCTTTCATTTTAACCCCAGTTGAACTTCTCAAATGCAATATGCAAGTTATACAAATTTACAAAACTGATACTGTGAATGTTTCAAGCCCCAAGTCGTCTTCTACTAAGGTGAAACAAAATTCCTTTATGACTCCCATTTCTGGCATTATTCGTAAGGATGGTTTCCTTGGTCTTTGGAGGGGTCAACTAGGAACTTTTATTCGAGAAGCAGGTGGCGGTGCTTTTTGGTTCGGTACGTATGAGTATGTGTCTCTTTATTTGCAGAAAAAAAGACATCCAGATGCTTCCAAATCGAAATTAGATTCTATGGCAGCCGGTGCTTTAGCTGGTATTATCTATAACATTTCACTGTTTCCGGCTGATACGATTAAAAGTCGTATGCAAACATCATCTATGACTGAAGTTATTTCTAAAAAAAATCAAAGCTTTTCGAATGTGGTTCTGTCTATCTATAAATCTGGCGGTCTCAAGGGGTTCTATAGAGGTTGCGGCGTAACCGTAGTCAGATCAGCCCCATCTAGTGCTCTTATTTTTGTCACATATGAAACATTGAAAGATCTTGGTCATGATTTATTTTAGGGTGTGAAGTTTGTTGATCATACTTAATCCAGCAGATGCCACTCATGACTTTAAACAAAAGTAAGCATTTACTTCTGTAAATAGTGACTGTATTAAAGAGTCAATACGTAAGAATAATATATATATTACACAATAATAGAATAGTCATTTTATACTTGAGGTTTCTTCTTCTTGGGCTTTTCCGTGGTCTGTTCCACTTTAACATCATCTAATCCCTTTTCCTCTAGTAAATTGGTAATATAAGCCTCGACTTCATCGCCAACGTCACCTTGAATGACAATTTCATCCTTGCCATCAGCAGTCTTGGTAACACTGGCACCTGTAGCGAATTTAGAAGCAAAGACCTTGGCCAGCTTCTTGGCCTCAATTCCGGCAACCTCGATGCCAGAAATAGCAATGACGTGTTTACGTTTGTTTCTTTCGATTCTTTTGACATAGATTTTGGATGATAACTTCTTAGCTAATTCACGTTCGACCTTGGCTTCATTTTTCACTTGGTCTTTTTGAATTTTACGAGCGATCTCTTCTTGTTTCTCTAGGGATAAACTTGATGTGGCATTCTCTAAAGCTTCTGCAACAATAAAAAGCTACCAGGTTAGACAAAGATTTTTCAATTTAGCATCCATTTCTCAAGCAAAATGATATTGCGAAAAATAAAAGGAATGAGTAAAATGAGGAAAAAGATAAAAAAACAGGACAGTAATCTAACATTACATACCGACTGAATAAAGTTTTTGGAATAGTTCAGGTTTTCTTTTTTCGAGCCATTCTTTACAACGCTTGAAAGCACCGCCAAATTCACAATACTAATAGAAGGGTTCAAAGTTAGTAAGGTGAAATTTTCTCCCATGTATTCTAATAAAAACATCGGTATTGTTGCTAGTATTGAATTGACTATAGCAATATTTCAGGACTTACTTCCGGTGGGAAGCTACAGACACCGCAGTATAATACTTCCTGTAAAAATATAAAGTTGCGTTAGTTAATGATTACAGATAGACCAAAGCTAAATGAGCATAGCGAAAAGTGAGGAACCGTAGGCTACACTCAAACCATGACAACGGCCTGATGTAATTTCCTTGTTGTATTAAGAATTCAATAACGTACAACTGCCATTTTCGTTTCTAATATTTGATATATTGAACGGTTATCTTTATGCGTTAACTGTTTTAAGCCATTGAGGGAAGGATCTTTTTCTTCTGCTGCAGGGTAATTGTTGATAACTTGAAATTTAATCGATATTATATAAATGATTAAAAAATATTAAATCAAGATTTCCCCTTTGGAATTTTGTCAGAATTTCATTAAGTGCTCGTTCGGGTCGGTAATTCTGGTATAGTTAGTTGGCTTGAACGAGTTTGTAAATTACAACCACACAATAATTAAATTGTCACACTGTTATGTTATTCGAAGTGAATCAACGACAAAGTATTATTTACATAGAAAGATGTTATTCAAGACATAGAACCAAAGATAAAGTATTATTTACATGGAATTAAACTGTATTTTACCCAGTTTGTTTGTTCTTTTTTGGGTTTTTTTGTTTTTTTGTTTTTCGTTTTAGACTTATTTCCAGAACCAACCACCAAGAACGTCACCAGTTCTTCTTCCCTATAGGATAATAAAGCAATAGTTAGTGAAATGTATCATTTTATCAACGGTTTTTGTTGGAAAAAATTAGTAAATCATCGTAAATCCTAAACTTACCGCATAAGTATTACCAGCGCCTTCAAATTCGCTCTTTCTCTGAACTTTTTCAGTATTACCTTCCCAAGCACCAGGCTGGACGTATATAGGTTGACCACTCTCATCGATATCTGTCAATAATTTACTCGGTTAGTACACGTGATGACGACAGTTTTTCTATAGCATGGATGTGATTTCGACAAAGGAAAGGTGAGGGATGGCAATAGACATCTAGACCAATTACTTACAATTACCGGAGCGGTACTTTTCTCTCTTGGCAGCAGCAATCTCTCTATTTATTTATATGTTAGTAAATAAGTCGTACCGGTAAAATTGAAATATTGCCCACTCACTTTCTGGAAATCAAGAGAGATGCAACAAAAAGAGTGCCCATGGTAGCACCGCCCCAACTAGAAATATTAGTAAATAGCTCAATAAATAATCATTAACATCTCCACTTACACGAGGGTTTTGGCAGAAGTACTGATGGCCATTTCGAAATATGGAATACGTTTAACTGTTTAATATTATCATCTGAGCTGATTAAGTTCCAAATATGCAGCAAATGCGATAAAGCCTAGTGCCTTAATGTACGCCGATCCTGAGGGTTACACGAAGATTAGAATTGGCCTTTGTGCCCAACCGATACACCGCTCCAACCGACTATTCGAGTTAAACCATCAACGGTTTTGGTTATTTTCAACTAGCTTCAGCCTGCCTTTTGTCCTTTTTATCTAATTTTCAGTTTTAATTACTTTGCGAAATTGACTTTGTGAAATATATTCTCTAGACTGCGATTCGCCGTCTGTTCTGTTCCTTTTTGAAATAGAAAAGTTCGTACCATTAGAATTATTCACTTTCAAGAAAATTATATATAACCAAAAATATCATAACGTCAATCAACTTTTCAACAGCTACATACAAAAGATAATAGTCTTGACATCAATATCAATATCAAACAGCCAAAATGTCTAAATCCAGAAACACCACTTCGCCTTTACGAAGGAATGTGATTTCTAATCCATTAATCAAGCGGGAATCAAGTATAGGATCACAGGCTAATCGCCAACACCCTAGCAGATCTTTAGGTCGTAGGGCAGTGAAAGAAGAGCCGATATCGTATACTGATTTCAAACTCCGGGCTTGTTCAGACGAAGATATCAAGGACATGAGGTATCATATCATGAAACTCCATAGTAACAAGAATGTTAATCCTGTCAAAGACTTCATTTCACCTATTCGACTACATCGTAAAGATCCTCAAAATATCCAGTTTCAGTTAACTCAGAACGAAATTAATAACTATAAACAAAATAAGCTGAATCAAACGGTTGGTGGTCCCGTTGGTAGTACAAGTTCAAGTGCTCAGGTTTTGGGAATAGATTCGGGTAGTGTTTCTCATGATAATGAAAAGCCAGACCATGAGACTAAAGATAAAGAAGAACGAGCGGATGATAAGGGTAAAAGCAAGGAAGATCATAAAGAAGGTGCGTCAGGTGATAAGGAGGAGGACCAAAAGGAAACATCAAGCGTTGATATGTCGATTGTAGCTCCTGATGGTGGCGCAAGAAAGCCCAAGAAGAATCCTTTCCAGAAAAAGACTCGTCAAGTCATTTTAGGTGATGAGAACGCTAGAAAGCTTAGATATGAAGAATACTATCCTTGGGTTTTAGAGGATTTTGAGGGTAGGAATACCTGGGTCGGTGGTTATGAAGCTGCTCAGTCCGATACTTATGCGCTTTTCGTTTTCGATAAAGATGGCTTTAAAATGGTTCCGGCCGAAAAATATTATAAGTTTACTCCCCGTAATCAATATGCCACTCTGACTTTGGATGAAGCTGAAGAGCAAATGGAAGCTAAAAATAATGTCCCCAGATGGCTTATGAGACATATGACACCAGAAGTTCAAGATTCTCGTATGCGTGGTCAAAGAAAAAGATTTTTGACCGTTGATGATGGTAAAAGAGGTCGCGACAATGATGATGATTCTACTAGACGAGAAGCTGAGGATGAAGACTTGGATTTCGAAGAAGACTTTGCCGATGATGAAGAAGCTCCGATTATGGAAGGCCATGAAGATGAAGTCAGAGATGTTGAGAAGCGAATGAAGAAAAATATGAGATCTGCTAATAGTTTAGGCATCAAAGATGTTAAAGAAGACGAGGTTGATGAAGAAGAACTCTATAAGGTTGATCAAGAAGGTAAGAAAACGAAGAAGTATCTGAGATCTCTTGAAAAGAATACGTTTTACGAAAGTGACGACGAAGAGAATCCTTATGCTTCTGAAGAGGAAGAGTCTGAAGTTGATGATGAATCGAAGGTCAAAACTGAAGATGGCACTATTTCTATTAAAAAGGAAAATGGCGATAAGAGCTTGAGTTCAAGATCTAGTCCTCCCAAGGGTAGTCCTTTATCAACACATGATATCAAAGCATTGGTGAAAAAGACCTTCACAAACCTTCCACCTGGGTTTGTTATTCTTCAATTACCTTCTAGACAACTTGGTCAATTCCCGAAAGATGTCTGGAATCCCTCTGCTAAGCGTAGAAGAATTGAAACTGAAGATTCCAATGACTATGGTACTGCAGATGATGTGTCAGGCGCGAAGAAAATTAAATTTGGTATTGATCAACAGGCGTCGTCAGATAATTTAACTATTGGGTCACCTGTTGGTGTCACATCCCCGGGTAGTAATAACGGGGTATTGTCAGAATCCATCCAGGATGCTAATATTCTTACCGAGGACGATGTCCGAAATGCTATTGCTTCAAAGAAGCTTACTGCTAAGGAGTTGTTGGCTACTTTAAGACAAAAAATTAGAAAGCATCCAGAAAACCCTACAAGATTAAAGGCGTTGGTAAAGAAGCTGGCTAAGCTCCAAGATGGTATTTTAGTTTTGAAGGATGGAAAAAGTAACTAATCAAAGACTGTATTACCGCAGTTTTGTTAATGAAAGAGTTTTTCGAGATATCCTGATTTTTTGCCCTTATCTATATGTAGTTTATGTATTATTTATTGCTTAATTTTTGTTTTTGAAAGAGTAACAAATCATAAATTTAAATGCTCAGAAATGCCTTCATAAGGTTTTAGTGAAATACTACTATCTTACAAAATTTCAACAATCTTTTCATCTTCATCATCAGACCGAATCTCTTCGATGGTATCATCGGA
Organism: Nadsonia commutata; assembly: GCA_030563525.1. Lineage (NCBI taxonomy): Eukaryota > Fungi > Ascomycota > Dipodascomycetes > Dipodascales > Nadsonia > Nadsonia commutata. The sequence continues at coordinate 8,371 of JAKUCD010000033.1, forward strand.
AGCTTCATCTCTCATCAAAAGTTGAACAAGTCTATCGCATCTCTCACAAACCTCTTCATCTTCAACAGCATTGTGTAATTCTCTAACAAGAGGATACACACTCTTTTCTCTCAAATATTCTCTACATTCTTTAGTAGTACTTAACAATAATAAACTTTCGATATGCGTGCAGATAATTTGATTGTCGGAATCACGCTTCTTGTCTTCACCTAACAATTGAAGTTCATCAGGGAGATTGAACATATCATCTTCATCAAGTTCTTCAGAACCAGTTATCGGTAAAAGAATATAAGGTAAAAGATTAATATTTTCATCCTTGAGGAATTTCAAGTGGGAGTCAACATCGAACAAAGAGTTCTTGATAGTAGAGGCAACACCGGCTCTTCTAATCTTAGATTCAATTTCTGTGAAAACGAGCAGCTTAGTGATAGGAATGACTTGATCATAGGCCTGTTCGGTTACGAAATAGTTACGACCTTGCTCGAACTATAATAATATATCAAAAGGTTAGTGGTTATTCATTGTATTTGCATTTGCGTAAAACAAGTAACATACTCTAGAAAGATCAGCAAAGAAATAAGCGAGATAGTCATAATTAGCGAAGATATTAAGGGAACGATCGGCACCTTTTACGAAACAATCCATCAAAGAATCAACAATTTTTTCTGACTTGAAAGCTTCGTTGGTAAGCTTGGCTTTGATGTCGAGAACAACATTGATTTGATCATTCTTAGCCAAATTAGCTAGTAAGATAGTGAATAAATCGGCACTCTTCTGCTCGGTGTCACAAATCGATTTCGCAACATATTCAATAAATGTGAAATCTGATGCAACCAACTCAAGAATAGTGGTATCGTCACATAAATTAACTAAAATAGTCAAAGCTTGATCAACGATGGTTTTCTGAAAAAAGAATAGTTAGCACCCTATACATTTGTCTCGAATAGCTCCGAAAATGGCAGTCATTACATACGTTCTTATCTCTGGTAAGAATCTTGAGATCTTTGATAGATCTATAGTCATCGGTCTTAAAAATGTGAGAGTTAGGACCTTGTGAATAGCCAACAAGGTTATCAATGGCGATTTGCCTGATGGCAGGTTGGTCAGAATGTAAAAATCCAACAAGCTAAATTAACAACAAAAAAGTTCAAAACTGAAGTTAGTAATAGCTCCTCATATCATAATTCTAAATTTGAAAATGTCCTCAGCCCACTTACGTCAATAAGATCTTGTGACATTTTTGATATACGGATAAATTATTTTTTCTTATTTTCTGCTGTTCTACGTATGTACTCGTTATCCTGCTGAAAAAATTCAATCTCCCAGTAGATCTTTTGAGAGATGCATATGTGTATAAAATTATAACACAAAAAAAATAAGCTTTTGCCTTGGTAGAATGTATTATTGTTTAATTAATCTTTTTTGGTTTGAATCTTTTTTTTCTATCTGAATTTTCGTCATATTCCGTTTTTAAAATTTCAATTTTTAGGATTTAATCATGTTTTTGTTTTGTACCTTTTTTCTTTCAATAAGAATACATAATTCAAAACTAATTCATAACTAATATGAAAAGAAAAAAGCGAAAAAAACGGTATTTAATTTAATACTTAAAAGTCTAAAAAGGGCACTGATAGCATTTCTAATCTTAATTATTTTAGACTTACAATTTTTTTATCTATAGTTCTCTAAATTTATAAAAGCAATGGTATACATATTTAAGAAAATGTCGATGTGTGCGAGTGTCCTAACGCTTTAAATATTGCCACATATTATCTTTTATTTTATAATTTTCATTAGAAAAACATAAAAGCAGAGCAGTACGCAATTGTGTAACAGAAACTTTTTGGATTAATAAATTCATTGTTTAGCTTATCCTTATCACGACTAGTGATAAGGTTACCCTGCTTTACAAACTAAAAAAAAAGAAACGTCATTATTTTCGCTTCAAACAGACATAGCGACCAATTCTTAGTTTAAATATATTTTAGAATCAATTATTCAAATAGCCAGAAACTATGAGAGTGATTTAGGTGAATTATGAATAAAAAGTGGGGGGAAGAATCACATTTATTATCATTGAATGGCACTTTTTTATTGCCTGGTACCTGACTAAAAACTTGTTAACTCATCAGTTGTTTAGGTACACCCTCTTTGAAAAATGCGTGTATTGTCACGTGAGTGTTCACGGTGGTGCTTATCAACAACCCTCTAAAGCCGAACATACATGATTTCATAGAACCTAAACTACTCAAAAATGGATAAAGAAGTAAAGAAGCAATTTATTAGCCCCTTATGGGGGGAAAGTATACGTTCGAATAAACAGGTATGCGTGACAAATGTAATGAATTAGAACCTGTTGAACAATCCATATTAACTTTTTCTGTGGCATTTGCTCGATTTCACCCACTATCGATGGTTTAGGTCGTTCAAAAGGTGCGTAATATCACATCTTTGACAATTGGTGTTGGTGCTGGTATCTTGAGATTAGAATCGTATTACGGATTTTTATTTTACCTGATAATGGCCTCTGTTGTGAGTTTGATGCTTAATTCATTTTCGGCTAAGGGTACACCGGAGACTTACTTTCTAAAACCCTTAAATGACATATGGATAGGAGATGTATTTACAGGCTTATCAAGTTTCGTTTTAAGTTGGACCTTGTTCTATGGCCTTGTTGATGCTTAAATTCTTAAATTTAAGAACGAAAAACTGAGAAGGCACTTGATCCACGTAGATGCACACATAGGTGGTCATGGTCCAGTTTTTATGTAATGATAGAAATTGACGAATAAAATATTAATTTCCAGATTTTAGTATATGCTATATAGAAGGTATTTTTTTATTGAGGACAGAGGATATCATAGCCGCGAACCCCCCTACACTCCTCCAATTCTATGCTCTTCCAAAGAGCCTCCGTCATACGTGCTATATCTCCATCGTGCTCGTACGCTCTAGACAATAACCACCAGGCTTCTGAACTGTCATAACCGTTACCCTGGGATGTTACTCGCTGTAATAAGCCTTGAACCCGTGCCTTCGCAGCTAAGGCATCGTTTCGAGAAATAAATAGTTTATCGTGATCATGGTCCTCTTTTTTGACGCTAAATTCAACGTGATCAAGTACTAAAAGAGCTAAAGCTAACACGGCGCCAAGATGATTAGGATTTTCTTCGAGCGCTGATTCAAATTCCCGGAGAGCATCACCTGGCCGGACCTGACGTATCAGCAACCCCAATTGCACGCGGGATGACGGATCAGCTAAGTTCAGGGATTCAGCCTCCACAATTGCTTTCTCACTGTCATCAAATAATCCGCCACGACGGTATAATGCCGCAGTCCATAACCAAATCGATCGCAAAATTTTAGTATCTTTATCCTCAAAAACTTTTCGGGTCTTACTATCTCCTAACTTATGACTCTTGTCTAGACTTTTCCGAACATTACTATAAATCTTCGACATTCTGGATATTGTCTTGACAAGTTTCAAATCAGTCCCACCATTTCGGCTTGTCTTGCTTTTTTTCTCCGTCTCACTAGGGAGACCATTCATTAAAGTGCTGTCATCCTCTGGGAAAAGCTCACCATATAAAGCGAAAACATCGGGGGTTGATTCAATTGCTTTGGAAACCCCTTGATGAGCTTCAATCAACGCAACTTGGGTAATCTTTAATTGTAGCAAAGTTTCCTTCATATTATAAGAGAGTTCAGACCATGAGTTCGCTTCAAGCCCTTCAACTAAACTGTCCAAAGCATTACAAACAATCTTGTAAGCGGCTTCATATTGTTGCAATGATGATAATAGTAATGCTAGAAGATGCCATAATGGATAATGAGCCTTATTTGCTAAAAGACCTTTCTTCGCAATCGAAATAGCCTGGGTAACCTTATTACATTTAGCCAAAAGTAAAGCATAATCAAAGTAAATGCTCGAATTAGAATCATCATAATCAAGAGCTTGATTATAACTATTAATAGCTAAAGCTAAAGCCTTTTCTCGATCATCAGCTAATGAAGATTGCTTGGAAAACAAGCTGTATGCCCCACCAATTTCACTGTATGCGGAAGCCAATAGCTGTCCATAAATTTCCGACGGGTAGGCCTGATTGGTGTTTATCCAGCTTTTCAATTTATCGGCCAATTTATCGGCCTGTGTTCCATCACGTTTAATATGAATAAACAACCGAATAACACTAGTGATTGTCTTTATTACTGAAGAATCACTATCAAAATTACTAGCACTAGTTTCTGCTCCCGATTGTTTTTGAATTTTATGCTGTTCCTCATAATCCATATAAACTCGGAAGGTGGCAAGAGCTTCATCATACTCGCCCAAAGTGATCAAAACGGACACTAAATGACAAAGAAGAATTCTCGAATGAAAAGTGTGTTCAATTGCTTGATACAGAGTTTCTTTAACTTTCAAAGTCATCAGCCTTCCTAGCTTTTCTTCAACAACACCGGTAACTTTATTTAGTTTGACTATTGAAAACCAGTTGTGGACAAGCGAATCCAAATAACTTTCAATGGCATCATTAGAATCAGTGGCACTGGGAATAGATTTCGACTTAAACAAAGATTGTTCAACTGAAGCCGAAACTTCTTGAAGCTCCTTCGTCAGCTCAGCGGGTGGAGACGTATTCTGGTTATGAGATAACAAAGCTGAAAGATAGAGATAGTAACGATTCATAATATTAAGCCTACGCTTGGCCAAATTGAAGCATGGTAAATATGATGATAAGGAAGAGTCATCAAGTAGATTAGTTGAAAGTTTGTTGTAGGTTCGGTACGCCAACAAGGTTTGATCAGTCGAATTCGTTTCAACTGACATTACCAGGCTTGCCCAACGATAAACGAGAGTTTCAGCCCAAACAAAAAAATGAGTTGACTTAATTACTGAACCCGAAGACGAAATATACTGTGAACCTTGGAAATATATCTGTATGGCTCGTTGAATAGGTGCTTGAACTTCAAATGCCGCCCCCAAAATTACGTAGCCTTTAATCACGAGAGCGTCAGCATATTTTCTGACATAGGTATTACTATCGGAAGGCGATGACCATTTCTCCAACAAACTGAGATTGAGAATCCTTATAACAGCATCAATATCATTTTTAAGAAATAAGATATGTGCCTGTGTGACAGCGATTTGGAGCTCAAGGTCCATAGGATCATTATCACCTCGAGTAACCGATTGAATACTTTGGAGAAGAACACTCAGATCGACAAATGCCGAGACTGGACTCCAAGTTAGAGCATCATAATCCTTATCATTTCTTTGGCTTAATATAAACATAATTTCAGCCTCAACTCCGGCCACGATGGTCAATGCTCCTGAATTAGAGTGCTTCGGCAATTCGGATATTAAACGCTTCACCTCAGCCCAGTCACCGTTACACCGAGCATCTTCCAACTGAATAAGAAACTTTGACGAACCCCCCAACATGATATATAAACTCCAACTGGGTAATTGTCAATAAATAGTAAAAGAGCGAGATTAAAAAGGCAAAGCGCGAGGTGCAAATGCAATTGGTTTAGAGTTGAATAGTCACATGGGAAGATATATGGCCACAGATGAATTGGGAGATTCAGATCCGCCTACCGACAAACACAACATATTGGCTTGGACAATCCCGGCTAGCCTGTTCAATCTTCACCCGAACGGAACAAATTAATCTAAATGGGAAACAAAACTCAAATACTTATTAATTTTAAAATAGATTTTTGACAAGAATTGAACATTTAGAGATGTGAATCGCTGGGGCTTCTGCCATGGACCGAGGGTGAATTCCTGACGTCGCCGTTTGTAGAGGAATTCCTAAATATTTGAAAATTTCATAATGTATAATAGTTGATATAAAAAAACGGGTTACTTTTATGTTTTCACGTTAAAGTTGCAAATGATACAAAACACATATATTAAAGTAATCCTTTGAGGAATTAAAACAAAATTCCAATTGCAAGATGAATCAATATAGCTATTAAACTTCCTCCGTAAACTCCACGGTCATATACGAAAAACAACACCACGATAAAGTTTATAACCTATAGTAATATCATTGTGTTGCAGCTAAAAATTTGTCATATATAAAGCCATGGGGGATCATGTATTATGAAAGCAGACACGCAATATCGTTACGAAATATTGCTATTTTTAGATGGATATTCTATAAAGCTCGATGTAATACTCTTGGTTTCAACAGTAAGAATACAATATTTTTTTGTATAGGTCCGAACGTATACTGTTGAAGCCCATGTGGCCTAATATGTGCATTTTTAAATATTTCTTTTCTTGCCATAGCTATTAATTTCCAGTCACCGCATTTTTTACCTATGAGATGGAACACATTGTAGGCCGAAAGAGTAATTTGGCTTTTTCTTCGGAAAAATTAATACCTCTGTTCACAAACACAGATAAATATGTCGAAATTCCAGACATAGGGAAATGGAAAATGAAGAAATATAATTTCCAACAACTACTTTGAGATTGAATCAATTCAGAATCTATCACAGTAGTCCAGTCACCCAACCCGATTTCATAAACATCATACCTTCATGTCGTTACAAGCAACTTCAGCAAAGTGAATACTAATGCCCAGATCGGCAAAATCAAGACTCCGCTATTTACTTTTCGTTGCCGCTTTGTCATGTTTGCAAAAGTTCTAGCCTCGTGTTGACACAACAGACATAATTGTTTTGATGTTTTGTTGCGGCATTCGTTGTTCACGATGCTCTACTAAACCACGCTATAGGGCTTTAAAGTATATATTACAATTTTTTTAATGATATCAAAGATTGAAATGTCAATAGAGTGTCAGTCATTATTCATTATTCAATAAAGATAAGTCCTCTTCGATGAAATTGATGTTCACCCCGATTCCTATCGATGGTAATTTACAATTATGTAATCGCGGAACTCGAACGCCGATAGATGAGATTAGATGAGATCGGTTTAGGACTCCAGCTTCATCTCTCACCATCTTTGATAATTTTGAATACTATGAGCTCACAAATTTCTGGTGAAGTATCTGTGGTTTTTGGAGTAACTGAAGCAAATCCAGCCATTCAGGATAATGCCAAGACTCTAATTAAACAGACCTCGACTGAAGAGAAACAAACTCAGCTGCCTGGCTACGCTGGGTTTGTCGCAGGAATATTTTCTGGTGTGGCCAAGTTAGTAGTAGGCCATCCCTTTGATACTATTAAAGTTAGATTACAAACAGCTGAAACCGGAAGATTTAATGGTGCAATCGACTGTGTTACCAAGACTCTGCGAAATGAGGGTGTTAAAGGTCTATACAAGGGTGCCACCCCACCTTTAGTAGGATGGATGGTGATGGATAGTGTAATGCTAGGATCTCTACATCTTTACAGACGAATGGTTAAAGATTACATGTACCCGCAAGAGTCAAAATTAACATTGGCTGGACATTGTATAGCCGGTATGTTTGCGGGTTGGACGGTCAGTTTCGTGGCTGCCCCTATCGAGAATGTGAAAGCACGGCTGCAAGTACAATACGATGCTAAGAGCAAACTTTACACTGGCCCTATCCACTGCGCAAGTCAATTATTGAAACAGAATGGTATTTACGGGCTATATAAAGGCCTTTTTGCTACTATGATCTTCCGTACTAATTTCATCTTCTGGTGGGGATCTTACGAGATTTTTACTCAGGAGTTCAAAAAGAGGACCAACTTAAGTAACCCAGCCATTAACTTCTGGGCTGGTGGTCTGAGCGCATCAGTGTTCTGGGTCACAGCGTACCCTGCAGATGTTGTCAAGCAACACATTATGACAGATAGCGTCACTAATCCCAGGTATAAGAATTGGTGGGATGCTTGCAAGGCAGTGTATCAAACTAAAGGGTGGGGCGGATACTGGAGAGGGTTTACACCGTCGTTTATTCGCTCTTTCCCTGCCAATGCTGCAGCTTTAGCAGCCTTCGAGGCAGTATTAAGAACTTTCCACTAGACTTGGGATTCCTTATTATAGGCTACAGCGATCAGTAGTATATGACTTTATGACTAATTACAAAACAAGGGACTCGTTCTTTTGACCCCCTTTAGTTTCTTTTCTAGTTTTTTTTTGGTTGTGTAAGATAAAATTTTAAAAGCTTTGATGAATAGATTTTTTTTTAGCATTAGCAGTAAATTCTCCCTACATGAATTCCAAAATTATAGGATGTAACAACGAACAACTGAAGTTCAAAGAGAAACCCCGCCCTAGGGACAGACAAGACAATGGTTCAATCACGCAAACTATCACGCTCAAAACCAAGGCCATTCCTTCTCTCGGCGGACACTAAAAGCAAAACTTCACTGAGCTAGATTATGTAGCTCATGTTAAATCTTAGTTTTCTAAACGATGATTACATATTTTGTATGCTCTTAATTGAAACGAGCACGAAAAAGGAGAAAAATGATAAACGCACTAAACCCTTGGAGTAATGCTATCTTAACCATTATCATTGAGCGGTTTTCGATTCCCAGGGTTTTGGCCGTTGCTTAATTTTAGACTCCGACGCTGCCTCACTACCAAGAACAATATCCGGAATAGTTTTAATACCAGGGATTGCCACCCCATTAAGGATCATTTCAACGATTTGTGTAAAATTTGACGAGCGGGGTACATCTGCCATACCAGACGAAGAGCACGCTTCGTCAGAAACACGTTCAAGCTCGGGCTGTGTAAGAGAACTATCTTCCTTGGTCACAGACAGTTCAGATTGTGCCGGGAAGAGCGGATTGGCATCCACACCATCTAGCTCCGGTATTTCCTGACTTTCTTGTTTTCTCCAACTTTTATAAGAGTGCAAATCAATAGAAATATTTTTAAATCGTTTAAAGAAAAATATCTTCGCCTCTAGTGTCAGATCTTCGATATTATTCTCGGTATGTGGGGTACGGGCTAAGACTGTTTTCAGACCGCGCTGGAAAGTGTCATCGTCATCCCAGTTATAAGCAGTCAATTGCCCATAAGCTTGATCAGGATTCTCAATAAATGTTTTCTCAATTTCCATTTTACCTCTAGTACAGTCCGGCTGAATTTGTACCGGAAATTACACCATGAATAATAAAATGTGGGGGTAACTTCCAGCCGAGGTTGAGATCACACTTCCAAGACCCGAGCGGCGTTATCGTAGATGACTGGTGCCGCCATTTCTCCTACCCTTAAATATCTGGGGGATCTCGTAACGTGCATTTGTATTTTTTCTGGTTCGAATTCTTCAGTTGCCTTTCAAGAAGCAACAACAAAGATCATCTCTATTAAAACAACAATGTCTCAAGATGATAATGTCGCTCATGCGCTTTCGGGCGCCGGTGGTGGCGCTATTTCTATGCTACTCACCTATCCGCTGATCACGCTGTCCACGCGGGCCCAGACCGAATCTCTTCGATCTGCTCAAGAGGTGGAGCCAGTTCTTCCCACAACCGAAGGCCAAGAAGATAAACAAAGACCCGCTATTCCCGCGTCTGCTAAGGTTTCTTCGCTAAAGGCGGCTCGAGGAATTATTCAGCGTGAGGGTGTCGCGGGCTTATATTCGGGATGGGAATCTGCTATTGTAGGAATTTCAATGACGAACTTTATTTATTATTATTTCTACGAAGGTACTAAAGGGCTCTTATCTAATTCACATATCGCAAAGGGCAAATCTCCAGCGTTATCAGCTCCGGAAGCTATATTAGCTGGAGCTATCGCTGGTTCAGCTACTGTTGTAGCCACTAATCCGATTTGGGTCCTCAACACCCGTATGACGGTTAAAGAACAGGACAGTAATGGCGTTATCAAGAAGAGATCAGTCATAGAAGCCATTCTTGACATTATTCAACAAGATGGTTTGAAGGCGTTTTTATCTGGTATTGGCCCTTCTCTGGTCCTGGTTCTAAATCCTATCATTCAATACTCAGTAAGTACAAGGTGAATTTTGATCTCTTGTTAATTAGGCAATTTGATTAACTAATAACTCTTATAGGTTTTCGAACGACTCAAGAGTGTTGTAGAAAAGAAACGCAAAATGACTGCCTTCGACGCTTTTTTCCTCGGCGCTGTGGGTAAATTAGTAGCCACTGGCTTGACCTATCCTTATAGTAAGTAATACTTTTCCAATTTTTTGAATGAAAATGATCCTAACAAGAATTTTTTTAGTCACTTTGAAGTCGCGCCAGCAAGTCCGTCGTAAAAAGAGTGCTGATGGTGAACAAGCTCATAGTGAATCTACTTTAACTGGCTTGTACAAGATTTTCAAAACCGAGGGTTTAGGCGCTCTCTATAAGGGTATTAATACTAAATTAACCCAGAGTATTGTTACCGCCGCGTTTTTATTTTTTTTCAAAGAGAAGTTTTACTATGCTTCTTTTATTCTTATCTCATATTTGCGTAAAGCACGCATTGGAAATAAAAAGTTTAAGGTATGATCAGTTTCCGATGAATACTTTTTATTTATACTATAAATAGAAGTTAAGATACTCAATTGCTATATTTTGAGGTAATATTTTTCCATAATTTTTATAGTGCAAATTAACCCCTATTATGAAAATAATATATTCTATAAATTCGTGTATGTGTGATATCACTAAAACTAAATTAGATCTCAAATATCTTCAATGAATAAACCTAGACCCCAACAATTCACTAAAAAGAAAAATAACGTAGCATAAAACAACCCAGGATAAAATGTACTTACACCAAGAAATTCCAGCAAGTAACCTTGCTGAATCCACATGGCTTGTGCAACCACCCACAAAATTACCGCTAGAATAGATACCCATCGCTTTCCTTTATTTAACAAAGCCGAATTGGAGAGATAAAACGGCAAGAAAACCATGTACCACATAAAGTACTGACTAGTACAGACTTTATTAAAAGTCACAAATGTGAATGTTTGTAAAAACATAGTTTTCATTAAATCTCTTTTGGCAAAAGCAATAGGGATAATAACCCCAGATAACAACAATTGAGGCAAAAATGCCCATGATGATAGCTCAGGTAGGGAAACAGAGATATTGATTAGTGGGATGTGAATATGAGGTGAGGCGGAATCAATAAATAAGCCTGGGGGGGAAGATGACATATACATAATCGTACTATACGGTGAAAAATTATGCCTATGGTCGATACGTGATAGATGATGAAGGTAAGTATGTAGCAAGAATGGATAACCATAAACCAAATACATCGCCCCTGTCAAGGTTAAGAAAGAAACGGCCGAGGCCAGGACGAACACGACTCGATCTCTGTTGATAAATTCAATCACAAAATTATTAGAAGTATTGCTAATTAAGGAAGGACGACCGTCCAAGGCCCATATCACAGCGGGAATGTATATTATAGGGTAAATCTTGAAGTGAACCGCAACCCCAGCGATAACACCGGCTAATGCTATCTTTTGAGCATAGACAGCCCAAACAAAAGCCATAACCATATAACCTAGTAAACCTTCTGATGAACCTCTAGTACTTATGATGCATACCATAGGATTGACCAACCACACAAGCGAAAAAAGTACAGCCTTATACTCCGGAACTTTTTTGATTTTAAATACTTGAATTATTAAATAACCAGTAATTATATCACCCATAGCAAATAATACTTTACCAAAAGAGAAAAACAACCATACTGTTGGCTGAAGAAGCCAAGCTAAAAGAGGGGTGTATCTGTAGGTCGCGCGATCATAAGGTGACCCGCCCTGAGCCATAAATCGAGCAGCATCAGTAAATACAAAGTAATCAATATCAGTATATCTCATTTCCATATGTTTATCTTGATAAAGACCGAAAAAGAAAAAAATTACTCGTTCAATGGTTGTAGCGATTATGATATTTCTTGTTGTCAATAAAGATATCCATTTGTTTCTATGAGTTTGATTTTCGTCGGCATCCTCTTCATCACGAACAGTATCTTCACAAGTGAAGAAATCATTGTTGACCGAACTATGTTCTATCTGAGGTTGAGCTACTTCCCCCTCATCAATATTAAGAATGTGTGACGCCATGTTTTTCGGAATGAGCTTTACAGAAGGTAAGGTAGTCGTCTGCCTTGTTTTGCGGTGCCGTACCGACGCAGCGACCTCGTCTTTAGATAAAGGAGACGAAATGTTGAATTGCTAAAGCGAGAGTATAAGAGCTTCTTAATTCTTTGTGACAGCGTCAATCACTTGTTTTGGTAATGAAACAGGCGCAGTTAAAGAAAATGAGAATGATTGAAAATGCGGCCTTTTTGCTTAGTGCTTTCTATTTCAGCAGAAGATAAAAATGGAAAAACGAAAAACCAAAATATCGGACCGGTTTAAAAATTACTTTGAAGGATTAAACCAATGAAAAAACCAATACTGGTATTGATAAGTTTACCCTTGTTCTAAGCTATCGAACGTGTTTGGATATGAACGTGTTGGGTGACGCGGCATATGCAGCCAGAATGATAAATAACCTCGTTTAAGAAAAGAGATGAACATCAAAATGACGGTTTTCAGTAAATAAGCTAAAGAAATTAATTGAATACATCGAAATTAGCTGCTCAGAGCAGTGAGGTGTAGAAAAAAAGGTAATATTAAATATGAATCTATAAATTATTAAGGCCATCATTAACTCTCTCGAAGTGCTAAAACAGGAATTTCCTTGTATTAAATTCTATCTATTGGAAAGTAGCTTCTTCTGGCTCTCCTGAGACATCCGACGATAAGCTAGCATTTGAAACTTGTTGATATCAGGTAAGAAATGTCTACCTGTCGGATGGGCTTCAATATAGCTTAGCAACTCGACTGTAGCACATCTAACATGCCCTTTCTTATGAAAGAGACCATATGCTAGATAAAAAAAGTTACTTGCAGCAGAGAAAGCAAGTAATTGATTCAAATCATCGTAGCCATAGGCACAATCACGAAGTAATAATATTATTTCAGCAGCTTCTTCGTCTGATAAGGATTGACGCCTGAGACGATCTAATTGATATTCTATATCAATGATATTTTCTTTATTCTCTATCGCACTAAGAATTTCCAAGCGATCGGACCTCAAACAGCGATAACTCCTCGTATTTCGCCAAGATTCAATCACAGGCGAATAGAGGGATAGATCCTGATTGCGCTGCAAATCGTTATTCCAAACATAACCGTGGTCATACCTTGGACTGTGAATAGGCCAAAGTGCTGAACGATTATACTTTATTTTCTCATAGACATCCGCAATGCGAACGAAACGGCTGATATACACAGAACATCTATTCCGTAGTGAAGTCTCCCCATAATGATCTGAAATCATGTTTTTTACGTCACTAACAAATGAACTATCTACCGCATTAATGGCCATATTAACGCTAGCATTTCCTGCCCCAGAACTACTATTACCTGATTTCCCTTGGCCAACTGATATACCTATTTCAGTAGAAATTTGCATTGTGCCATTTTCAACATCGCAGATTATATCCCACCAGGATGGATGATGTCCGAAAGCTGGATTCTTGACACCGGCGATATAGCCGTCGGTAAGTAGTAAATCGTCTACTTTACTTAAATCCGTATACGGAAAGGCATGTGTTGTGAATGACCTTAGTATACTACCACCACTAACCAGAAAACAAGCAGCCAAAACATGGTCAGCTACTTCACCCGATGGTGTATTATATCCCACGAATAAAATTCTTTTTTGTGTTAGTAAAGCGTTTATGAGAACTATAATAGCTGGCGTATGAGGTCCATATATCGTTAATTCTGGGTGAACCACTTGAAATGGCCGAGTGATTTTGAGCATAGTACTTAGAAGCCTGGTCAAAGAAAAATCGCCAACGCTATCGCTAAAGGTCGCAATTGGGACTTTAATGGGAATTTTTATGTTAGCGTAAGCCACAGATGATTCAAAAAAATGGGTATCTCTAATTGCCGCTGTATTCATTAATCGTCGGGCTCCTATACCATTACCTTGGGAAGCCCTAAGATCGATATAATAGCTTGGTTTAGATGAATCATTTGTATTTCCTAAAGAGCGATTCGCAGGAACTAAGGTGTTTCTTCGAAATTTTTCGACGAAAAGTTGTGTTTTCAACGAAGACGATAGCAATAGCTTCTCAGAGAAGTTTAGCACCGGTAACTGTGTGATATCCATAGAGTTGATTGAATCATACAGCCTTTTCAGGCTACTGATTGATAGTGTCCTGAAGTATTCGTCCAATGCCAATAGTAATAACGGCTTGAATATATGGAAGTAAGGATAGGGCGTCACAATGCACATTGATTTTACAGTTGCACCACGCTTCATACCTTCATCAAATTTGGTATTCACAAGATTTAGAATGTAATACATTTTAGAATCTTCTATCACATCTTCTTTCAATTCCTGACGCTGATTATCACTTAGTGTAAGATGATCAGTGGCACTACTCAGATTCAATTTTCTTACCGGAGACCTATACTCCAATTTAGTTCCACCCTTTTTTTTGTATAGAAAAAATATTGTCCAGTCTTCTTCTCGTACATGCGATTGGTCAGGTAGCATAAGTTCTGCCATTAAGCTATGGTCTCCTTCTATGGGTGCAGGGTACTGATGCCTCACTACAGGGCCCGAATCGAGATCGAACTCCGCAGCGAGAATGTATTCTGCATGTAGACTGAGTTGATTTTTTGACCAATTATCTTCGAAGACCATTGAGCCATCATATTGATGCAACATTGAGAATTACTTATTGAAAGAAGTGTCTTTTGAAGTGGAAATGGAGAGCTAAAGAAAATTACGAAAATAATCCTTACTGACTAGATCGGGTGGGGATAGCTTGTTCACACAAAGAATTCGATAAGGTATAGAGAATGAAAATGAGCAGAGAAAAATAATATAACGCAAAGTAATTAAGAATACACCAAATACGCTAATACCACTCGATTAATATCACTGGTTACGCTTTAGTTTACTCAATCACTTGGAGGCGCTGCTGCAACGCGATGTAGTGCAGTGCTGGGAGTGATTGTGCTTGGTGATTACTCAATTAACAACAAAATTACACAGGTGTAAAATTCACGTAAAGCTAATTGGATTTTCAATTAATAAAGAGCAAGAATTAAAAATAAAATGGAGTTTATTTCCAAAAACCAAATTAAATAATTAACTTAATGAGAAGGAAGAAAAATGAAAAATTATTCATGGTTTATGAAATTTTTTTAAGCTACAGCCCATGATACTAAAATTGCGAAAGGACAATATATCCCCAAAGGAAGCATATTTATTTATTTGAACGATAAAGAACAGGTGTATTACTCCATTTTGCTTTTCATGTCTCAAACCGCTTGCCTCACAGCACCACATTAACAACAGTGTCTAAAAGAAAAAAATCATTTTCTTTCTCCATTAACAGATTTGTTCACCATTCATCAAAAAGTGAGTACACGAGCGGCAGCTAGACTTATAACAATACTCATCACCCATACCGAAGGCTACGTTTGCTTCACATTATTGATTCACTTTTTACCTCTTTGAAATTTAGCTTCTACACGAAGGGCTGCTCATCATATTTTAAATACAAGATTTCAAAAATTTACTATAGTAAGATTAAATTTAACACTGTCTTTGAATTAACCCATTTTAAATACTGCTGATAAAACCATTACCACTATCGCCAAAACAGAACGTTCCGTTCGGAAAACAAGAGTTTTTTCAAAGAATTTAGATAGGGTTGTCCGTTTTCAAAAATCCGTGACAAATAAAAATGAGGAGGATACTAAAGAAATAGTCAAAAGGTTTTAACAAAATTATTTTTTCAGCGAAGGACACGAGGGCCTGGGGGGGGGTACTAGCTTCGTATGTTAATATAGAATAAGAAGCATCAACCGCTGTGATTCACTTCCAATTTCGGAATACAGTTAAAAAATAAGCCAGTTTATGCTCTTATTATACGTTTTTTGATCAGCTTTTATGAACAATTTTACTCTCCCTGTATTTCCACTCATATTTACTAAAACAGCAGAAGCAATTTTTGTTGTCTAAGTTTTAAATCAAATGAAAATAATTTCCTTTTTTTTAACAGTCTTGCCTCATTGTAGATGACAACTAATTCGTAGGAATGAAGCTTATAATTTCATCACAGTATTCGGTACTGATTTTAGTGCTACTCCTGATTAGATGTGTTATCGCAATAGTTTGAAGCAGCGGCAACGACAGCACAAAATAAACGTTAACATGGACGAGTACGTGCATAATTGGGCAGTACGGAAACCCGTCTTGAAAAATACATCTCTGAAATAGTAGACCGAAGGAGATATAAATGATCAGAATAAATAAAGAAGGTCTCTCTTTAGAAGTGTTCTTAAGTGGTATTGGGTTAAAAAGTACGAAATTTGGAAAAAAAAACAGATGGGAAATTGATATACTACATTTGAAGTGATGTTGTGCGGCTTGTATACCGCCGCACATAAGGGAACAACACCTAGTACAAGAGTCACTAATATGCGCGAAGAATTTGTTAACATTGCAATAAACTTTTAGAATGAAAAGTATTCTACTTTGTGATCGGCCGTCGTTCAAATGATTCATTTCGCAAGACGGAAGGCAGTGAGCATCGCGTGGATTTGAGCATTCTCAATATCCCACACACCAGCCTGTGTGTAGATATCATTCTTCAGTATTTCTAAAACCTTTTCCTTGGATTCAGCTCTAACGGTGGCACAAGTACCAAGGAAAGCAGGAATCTCACCTTCGGCAGGGTGTTCGGATACAAAACCACCTGTGAATTTTTCTTAGTAAATAATCTTAATGATAAAGAAAGACGAACTTACAAGCTCAATCAAAATCTGATTTACTTACCTGCAAAAGTAACAATCTTTTGCTCAACAAGAGGAGTAATGTTTTCAATATGAGTGGGACGAACTCTCATTCTGGTCTCAATCTACATAAAATTGAATAAGGAGGAATATAGTTAGTATCGAGTCACGCTATACAGTAGCCCTTCAAAAAAGTCTTTCAATTGTACAATGATAAACATACGGTTCCCTTAATATCGGGCACAATACAGAGAAATTCTTTTAAAGGAGCTGAGGAAGACATTCGAGCAATATTGAGATGGAATCGGGTACGAAACAAAGGTGACGAAGATGATAAGCGAAGCATCCCGGGTGTGTTTCGTGCGGAGGATGTTCCGCAGCGGAAAACGCAAGTGTGTAACTCCCAAAGGCGGACATATATACGAAATATTATATTTATATTTAGCATTGCATTAACATCGAGATCAGGATTGAAACAGTATTTGCGCTACCGCTTTTCATTTGATACGCAGCGATAAATAATTTTGCACATTATATCATTTTCAAATCCAAAATCTTGTTTTAGAACTTGACACAGATCGTACCCTGTCATTACCTCGTAGATCAGTAGTGCATCAGGCACAACACCACTCGAAAAAATAACGAGTTTTAGATATTTTCTGAGAAAGATAACTGCTAGCTATATTCGATCTCATCCGCTATAAAGTTACACCAATTGGATTTCGAGAGCGAGCATAATTTCTAATAATAAGTTTTCTCTCGGTAGATATTTTTGACTATTGATGAGCCTATTTTACGCTTTTAACACTTATCCAGAGTATAACTTCTATATCAAGCGTAATCGAGATGGGCACCAAGTCAGAGGCTTCGCTATCAAATTCTGACATATCGTCTCCTAAACTAGTTTCCTCTTCGTCTTCATTACCGTACGAATCAGACATCAAGCAGGAAGATAAACTTAAAGCAAGCACATCTCCATTAAATACACCAATAACGATGACTTCAACGCCAGATTTACAACACCAGGATTCAGTCTTACAGTTAAAATCGAATGAGTTATTGACCGAAACAGGGATCTCAACGGCAAATTCATTCCCGTCGTTGTTAATTACTGTGAACGACGACGAAACGCCTTCAACACATTCAGCACCAGAGAAACCAAATCCACACAAATCGATAAAAATTTCTGAACAGATACCAGCATCACAACTTAACACGACCACCGACCCGGACATCGAGCCATTTGCAGCCGAATCTGCCGTCGAGTCTTTATCTGAGGAAGGCTCTTCTTTCAAGATAAGATCAGCAGATAAACTAGGGCCAAATAAGAATGATATGCATACACCAGAATCTATATTAAAATTGGCACCTATATCAAAATTAGCATCAGCACTTGAATCAGAATCAACACTTAAACCCGCATCAGCGCTGGGACCAGCACCCGACATTGGAGCTCCGTTAATATCAATACCATCATCCACAACCAAGGTGTCAATACCTAAGCCGATACCAGTACTTAAACCGTTGTTATTATCTAAACCTGCACCGACAGAAAAATCAATATCGACACTTAAAACGGCGTCGACAGCAAAATCAGTATATGTATCGAAGATAGCATCTACGCCAAAACCTGCCATGTCGCCCGAACAAACGTCAATATCGAAGCCACCATCAACAACCAAACTGATACCCTTAAGGAAGTTAAATACTCCCCTAACGCCGGATTTGACTTATAGCTCGGCTCCCGTTGGAGCAATCACCGGAACCCCCGATATAGCCACTATATATTCGATCCCAGATACGTCAACTTTACCCATACCGGTGAGCGATAGAAAGCGCTCTACACTTATCATGACGGAGAAAACACCAACATCCGGCTCGAACAACGCAACAAGGAGATCAATGCCTCCAAAACAAGCGCTATCAACTACAGCGGTTTCGGCAACCGCAGCTGCTTTAGCAGCTACGACCGCTAATCTGAGAAAGAATACAGAACTAATGAGAATTGAAAATAAGAAAAGCTGCAGTGAAAGCAAGAATATGAATGGTTTTACTGATTCAAAAGTAGGCTCGGATACAGCGAAACTGTCACTACGAAGTAAAACCCTAAGAGTTAGAAGTCCTGAAAAATCTTCATCGGTGGGAACATCGAAACCAAATTCAGAGGTAGTTATTATCACAAATTCTGATTACGAGAGAATTGAAGACAAAGGAAAGAAGCAACACCATTTACTAAACAATATGAAGCCCGAGCCTATAAGAAGTCCAGGTTTACGTAAGACTTTACGAAAAAGGAGCCCGGAAAGGCTTTCTCAACGTCAGCCAAGTGCTATGACAGCCCCAGCCTCGAGCAAGGATGCGAAATTCATGAGTGATATAAACAAGAAGGACTCAGAAGTAGACGTTTTGACTAATGCCTCAACAGATGTTATAAAATCGAATGAGCACAAAGATTCTGAAAATTTAGCTTACTCTTTACCAATTGCCGATAAAGTTCCAAACTCCCTTACGAAGATATCTAGTCTATCTTCTGCGGTTGCCGCTGCCTCTGCTTTTGCTCGTTTCCGAGGTGATCAAGCATTAAGTTTAGGGCCAAGTATCAATCACTCCTCTGCTCAAGTATCAAAGGAATGCAGTACTGAATCTAATCGTCCGCATGATAATTTACCACTACCTTCATCAGCTGCTTTGGCCCCATCATCAGTACCTTCATCCGTATCATGTAACCCGACTGCAAAGCCTATCATTATACCGAGAAAACCCACACTTTCATCTACTGGAACTGAAACGAGTCTGGTTAAATCTTCTAGCGTTAGATTTTCTAAGAACATCCAAACCGATACTCCTATATCACCGAGATCAAGTACCCCATCTCAGAATATTATTGGTGATATTAATATGCTAACGAGATCTCCAAGTGATGTAAATTATGGAAGCCTTAGGAACCAGAGTACAATGAATCCCTCAAAACATACAAAACATATGGACCATACCTTGAGAAGTAAAGTTACTAGGCCGAACCCTCAACACAGAGGCCTTCCTTCTAAAAATGAGATGGGTATTTCAGGAGGTGCAGCAGCAGGCGCAATGGCAGCAGCATTAGCCGCCAAAAATCATGCCAAGGAGGTGACAGATAAAATTGACGCTGAAGTTGTGGTTGTTAAGGAAAAAACAACCCGTTTATCTAGCATCTTGCATAAAGTCAAATCGGAAGTTTCCCACACTCATCACCCACACATTACTCATATCAGTCATGGGGGCTCCAATCTTCATATTCATCAGGAAGATAATCTACTGAAAATACCAGCCTCACCAGTAAGGGGTTTAAGGAATTCGTTTGACTCTAGTCCCGTCGTTAAACCATTTGAATCATCATCGAATGATTCATTATGCGACAATAATGAAGTTGGAAGCATGAATCTGCGTTCTCCAACACCAATGCCAATAACTTCAAATTCAGTGAGAAGTTCCGTTTCGTCGCCATACTTGGATCAACCTTCAAGAAAAACGCATTTTTCTGAAGTCTTGGACGGTGACCTTGCTTCAAATTATGATACCTCATCTAATGCCGTGCAACCTGACTTATGTCAGATTAACATCAAACCTATCGCTCGAAGAAAGTCTCCGAATCCTTATAAAAATGGAAACCCTAACTCAACTGACTCTAATTTTATGGCCATGGATATATCACATAAATCTCGTCCTTTGAGTATAAATAGATTCACATCTTCTTCTACACCACCCTATCTAATAGATCAAGATGATAGGTTATGGAGACAAAGCATGGATAGTAGTGATACAAATAGTGAGTCTGGCTACTCAATATCTACTGAATCTGCAACAACGGAAAACAATTATTCACAAAGGAAGAATATTCTTAATAGTATATTTATCAACCCATTTCAATATGAGGAAATTGAAAAAACTACGGAAGATAAAATTTTTACTGAAAACTTGAATTCAGGAAACGTATCTTCAACGTGTGAAGAATATGATTTTAATTCACAGGAGCAGGGGCAGCCATATAGAACATCTAAAGCGATCATCTCACTACCTGAATTGAGTATGCCTGTTAGTAGTCATCAAGAACATAGAAAAGGCCAGGGTAAAAGAGGTATGATGAAGAATTTATTTTCTGGTCATAAACATCATAAGGCTACTCCTGTGCCTAATCCGATCGGTCCTAATGATATCGAATCTAATGCCAGTACAGCATCGCGTGCCCCTATAAAGACTACCATGCGGAAGAATATTAAGAAAAAATCATTTAATGCGGATAAGCCTTGGAAACATCATATTGACGCCGTTATTCTCAACGAGAATGAAAAGAAACGCTACGAGGGCTTATGGGCGTCTAATAAGGGTTTACATTTGAGCTTTATTAACTACGATGACGAGCTCTCTGATGATGGAGAAGAAGATGACATGGAAGAAATGGAAGATCATGGGACTGATACCAATAAATTCAAGAATGTTTGCATAGCTTCACTTTACGATGATGATGATAATGATGAAATTCTCGATACTTTAACATCAGAGTCCGTGAAAGGGAGCCAAGACCTGAAACAACCCATCAGTGTAGAAATTGATCCAAAGGATTATATTCATGGATATATTGTTCGTGATATTTGGGGACGTAGCAGATTATCAGATGAAACTTTAGGAAATATTTGGGACCTGGCTGACCGAGTTAAAGATGGCACGTTAGATCGTGAAGGATTTTTGGTCGGAACATGGCTAGTCGACCAGTGTCTATATGGCCGGAAGTTACCTAGGAGTGTTGAAGAGAACGTTTGGAGGAGTGTAGGTAGGTTGAACGTTCGCGTTAAGATCAAAACTCATAAACAGAAGAAAAATAAAGAAAAACAGAAACGATCTAGACATAGAAAGAATGAGAAGCATGAAACATCGGGAAAACATGGAGAAGGATCTACGTGAATCTTTTGTCTGAAGTGGATAAATGACTGTTTATTATCATAAAATTCTTATCAAAATTGAAAATACTCAGATTACTGGGACTATGAATTTGGACCCAATCAAACTTAAATCAATTCTGTATTGAAAAATTTGAATTTAACTCAGACGATAATTTATGCAACCAATATAGAATCATTATTGATTGCCATTTATATAGATGAATATTGGCAAATAGCCGTACTACGGCGTAATATATCCGAAAGCTATACTATTTGAATGTTGTGCTGGTTTTATATTAACTCGACCACCAAAATTATGAAGGATTATGTAACAAGATGCATGTATTGTTTATTGCTCCCCACATCAAGCGAAGAAAAAGAAAAGCGCGAAGTATACGGGGAACTGATTACCAAAAACTAATTCGCCAGGTAAAGATAATAAATAATTGGATAAAGGATCTCACTGAATTCTACTGAACACTCAAGCTTGATCAGATAGAAAAATGTCGATACCATTCAAGGAAGAAACACCTTTGACATCGCCCAAATTGAATAGCTTATCATTAAGTGTTATTAACCTGAACTCAAGCTCCACGATTTTGGATTGGGATTCTGAACAGGTTTCATTATGGATTGGAAGCTTGGGCTTTGGCATATATTCCGGTAGTTTTAAAGGTAAATATCTTACTATGACCTCGACTAGGAGAGATGGTTGATTTGGGTGAGCATGATACTGATTTACTAACAAGAAGCAAAACTATTAAGAGAACGATATTACTGGCGATGTTCTCATTTACCTTGATCATACCGATTTGGTTGATATAGGAGTGAGAAGTGTGGGCCATAGACTACATATTTTGAAGGCTGTTTATCATCTGGTTATGCACGAAGGCTTGAAACTCGACAACAGCTACACACCTCCATGTGAGTAACTCTACTTTTCGTTTTTTAGACGAAGAAGATAGCGGTTTATTTTTTATTTTGTACTTTGTACTTTGGTATTATTTTTTCCGATGCTTCATTTCTGAATTCTACTCTTATTCGTTTTTGAAAAACATTTTACTAACTTTATTGAAAACAAATCAAAGCCATAAGAATTTTACAAGAGCAAGAAAATGAAAAGGATCTTGCTACAATTATGCATAGTTTAGAACTCCGCGACGAGAGAATCTCTTACGCGGAACAGGAGATAAAAAAGTTTATCGATAATTTTCAACGCTTAAGGGAAGATTTACTTCCTATTTTCAAATTAGTGAAGGAAACAAAACCATTACCAACCCCTGATAATGTGAAGACAGAGCAGACTCAACTCCTTTCCGCATCATCGCAGTTGAGCTTTGGCATTTCCAATAACACCAGACTTTCCAGCACAAGCCCCCAAATACCTATATCATCACCCACAACTTTTACACCTTCGTCTGCGTCGCCTATCTTCTACAACATGAATGTATCATCCAATAGCGATGCACGTAGTCAGCTAAACTCTGACTCGTATTTGACATATTCTAAACCTCAGATTGAAACCCAATCACAGGCCCAATTTCAAGCACAAAAAGGAGCAAGAAACGCCCAGCTTTCTCCTCAATCAGGACTGGACAATTTTTTCTCATCCGGAGTAAGTCGTAGTATCGGCAGCGATACCCACACTTCCGGAAATGGAACCAATAATAAAGATATTGCAATGAGGGGCTCAGATCGTGGGAATTCCATACAGTCTAATGGTTATATATCAACAAATTACAATGCTATACCGTCAGTGAATACAACAAGCGAAAAAAAATCGACTCCTAGGGTATCAATAACCAATAGAAACTCTTTCCAGGCCCCCCATAACACTGCGTTTAGTAGCAGCAGTACGAATTTTGGTATTTCAACATCGGCTGGATCAAGTTCAGTTAGTTTGCCAAGTATCTTGTCACATTATAATAACTCTTCAAGCAACAATGACGCTTCGAATAATTCTTCTGGTAACGCGGAAGTTTTCAAATCATTCAGGGTGACGGCCGATGATCCTTGTTACAAGGTTCTTCCTGCCGCCCTCAAAAGATATAAAATAAGCGCAGACTATAGACAATATGCTTTATTAGTTTGTTATGATAATCAAGAGCGAGTTTTAGGGTTAGAGGAAAAACCATTACGTATTTTCAAAGAATTGCAAGATGCTGGTAAAAACCCTGTTTTTATGTTACGAATGCTTGATAATGAAACCTCAAATGTATGCAGAGTGAATAAATGAAGAGAAACACTCTGAAAGATCTGATTCTGGCTATTGTTTTGTAGCATTTGAAGGTGATATCCGGGGTTGAAAATCATGACTAATCATTTACACCCAAGTTTAGGTTTATTTCTTCACGAATACATTTCCTTTTTCGCCATAATCGCCAAGAGCTATCAAAGATGAACAAAGCATATAACATAGAGTATATAGAGATAAGAAAATAAACTATTATTTCGATCCCAGGTTAGCATTTTCGTTCTCATTAATTAATATACGATTTTTTTCATACCGTATCACTTCAGCTTTATTGATTCCAAGAACCTTAAATTGCAGTAGACACGGATCTTATTAGAGTGAATTATCAATGATGATTAAACAGATACTTTTGAATACGTCGAGTTTCTTACAACTAATAGTTAGGAGGAGAGTTTTTTATCAACCGGGAAAGTCATCGTTTGCTAGTCTAGCCTATTGGCAGTACCCAGTTCTCATAGGCGTCAGTCAAATGGCAGCCCTATTAGTGATATCTGTGGTTACCATGAGGCCGATGGCCTGATTGAACGATGGTTAGTCCCGGTTAGTGTGAATCTCATTCTTTTGCTGATTATAGTGGTTGGAAAGATTCCAGCGTAAATGTTGACTTTAAAGGCAAGTCTGAGAAAATTCACTTTGATAGATTTCCACTCTATTTAATCTTAAACAAGGGATGTTTTGTTTTAGAAGAAATGTGAGTTTTACTCAGCTCCCTAGGGGAATATATATAAGCTACAGATATCAATATACGATTAAGCTTGTAGGACACAAATCAGTTGTTCAAATCGATTTTCAGAGCACCGGAAAAGAGTGATTTTAATTACAATGCTCTAAATAACTATATTGAATCAAGAATCATAGAGATTGCAATTGTTTATCTTCATATATTTTAGTATAATAATCTATTTGGGTATAGCTGAGTTCAGATGCGTAAATTTCAGAATGGGGCGGACCCGGCTGCCGCTTTAAGATTCACCAAGATTGAAAAAGCTCAGCTTGATGTGTATTTTTACTAAAATACGATAATTTAATTATGCCAACCGAATTAACCGCCACTGAAAAGTACGATATAATCACTAAGAATCTTCAGGAAGTTCTTAATGCCAAGATTATCCAAGATGTTCTTGAAAAGAATGAGAGACCATTAAAGATTTACTGGGGTAAGTACCATTATGTTTTTCGGATCGGTAGCGATTCTATTGTCCGGGTGTTTAAAGTATGTGGAACTAATACTTTTATTCACTAAAATAGGTACTGCCCCCACTGGGCGTCCTCACTGTGGTTACTTTGTTCCTATGGCAAAGATTGCTGATTTCTTAAGAGCCGGTTGTGAAGTCATTGTTTTACTTGCCGATTTACATGCTTTCCTTGATAACATGAAGGCTCCCCTTGAACTTGTCGAATACCGTGCCAAGTACTATGAACAGATGGTAAAATGCATTCTCAAATCCATTAACGTTCCCATTGAGAAGTTGAAGTTCACCGTTGGTAAGGAGTACCAACTTTCTCCTCAATATACTCTCGACATTTTCCGTATGGCTAACACAGTATCATCCCATGATTGTAAGCGTGCCGGTGCTGATGTTGTTAAGCAGACTGATAACCCTCTTCTTTCTGGTCTCATTTACCCTCTTATGCAAGCCCTTGATGAAGAGCATCTTGGTGTTGATGCTCAATTTGGTGGTGTTGATCAACGTAAGATCTTTGTTTTGGCCGAAGAATCTCTCCCTAGTTTGGGCTACAAGAAGCGTGGTCACCTCATGAATCCTATGGTTCCTGGTCTTACTCAAGGTGGTAAGATGTCCGCTTCCGATCCTAACTCTAAGATCGATTTGCTTGAAGACCCCAAGACTGTGAAGAAGAAGATTGCCAGCGCCTTTGCGGCCCCCGGTGTTGTCGAAGGTAATGGTCTTATCTCCTTCGTAGAGTATGTCATCTTACCTATTGCCGAATTACAAAAGGGTAAGACGGAATTTGTCATTGAAAGACCCGAGCAATACGGTGGTAGAATTGTTTACAACTCTATTGACGAGTTAAGAGAATCTTACGCTGCTCAAGAACTTTCTCCTCAAGATCTTAAGATTGGTGTTAGCGATTCTATTAACCATCTTCTTGCTCCCATTAGAGAAGCATTCCTCAATGGCGACGAATTCAAGGAACTTGAGGCCAAGGCCTACCCTCCTCCTGCTCCCAAGGAAAAGAAGGTTAAGAAGCCTAAGAACAAGGGTTCGCGCTACCCTCCTGGTGCCGAAGCTTCTGCTTCTCAAGGTGAAACTGGTTTAGAAAACCAATTAGAAGAAGTCAAAGTTGAAGACAGCAATTAAAGTATATAAATCAGATGAAATCTTTAAATAATTATAATTATCAATATACACATACATATTTTGTAGTTTATTTACGGCGATGCATTCGCTTTATTATCCCTCAAGCACTTTCTAAAGAGTTTCCCACCCACCAACATCTTGAACATTCTCAAACCTTCTAGCTAAAGAATTATAAATATCGTTCTTGAGCCATAAATTTCTAGTCATATGCTCATAACGTTTAATATTTAAAAATTGAGGTCTACCTCGTCTCAAATGCTCATCGGTTTCACCATGAAGATCTAAATAGGGAGCGGGAACGAAGGTACCGGCTTTAGGCTTCAAGATAAGAATGCAATTTCTTCTAGGAACCATAAATAAACCATTTGTCTTACCACAAGTTTTCATATGACGATTACACGAACCCTGGTTACTTCCAAAAATAGACAGTTGCAAACCAGTAGTCTGACCACAATATAGACAAATCGCATGCTCGTGAGGAAGAATATCCAAATCCTCACGATCTTCTTCTCCTGTGGTAATGTTTGAAAAGTTGTTCAGTGTAAAAAGTGGATCTAATCGGTCAGGTAGGTGTAATAACCTATGAGGCCCAGAATAAGGAATACGGCAATCTCGCATATTTTCATTCTCAATGACCCATCTATTAACCAAAACACTCTCAACCGAATTTTCCTGGATAATAAGTTCAAGCATATTCATAATACTAGGAAGCTTTAAGAATTCTGCAAGACGTTCGGCTTCCGTAGGTCCATCCATCCCCATGTAATCATAAGGATCAAACCCGTTTGTACATCGCGTCAGAACAAATACTGAAGCTTGTCTCATGAATGGGATCGTACAACGAACAACAAATGTATACAAAACCTTCAATAGTTTTTCTGAAATCACAGTCTCGTCCAGGGCACATAACCTTACTAAAATAATCTTCAAACTTTCAATAACATTTGACTCAACAACTAATGTAGGAATATAATTAAAGGAAGCATCTGAGATCCAGTCAGTGTTACCAGCTATATAGGCATCAGCGAAGCACTTGATGGAACTAAAGATCTTAGCAAGGTAACAAAGTCTTAGGATAAACTTAAAATCAATCCCGGTACATGATGGATGAAATAACGCAGCAGCAACAAAGCATTCAAAGGTTGCTAGTTCAGATAATTCTAATGATTTAAATCTAAAGATCACATTGAAACTTGTCGATGTTGATCTATTCCCAGGCAAACGAGAAGCCAAAAAGCTTTCAAAGCCTCCCTTCATGGACGTAGCTAGAATAGCCATGATAAACTCAGAGAGTACTCTCAACCCCTTTAATGACAATTGAGGAATTTGATCGATAATAATTCCCCCCATTACATTAGCGTTTGGAATTCCGCGGAGCGAAATTTCAAGAGACTCAATAGTGTTTGCGAAAGTCTTAACCAATTCTGGCATATGATATATCATCGAAGTTTTAGTAATTTTCAGATTCTTGTTCATGTTGGGATTTGATAAATTACCAAATTTGATAGAACGACTAATGGCTCTGGCCATCGATGTACCAATTTCACTATCAAGTATTGTTCTCTCCTCTTCAGCTGTTCCATCGGTCGTCAAGGGATTTGTCAGATGAAGTGCTTCAGCATAATTTGACCCCATTAATTCGGTGGCATTTCTAACAAGAGTATCAACCAGCTCACTAGAAGAAGGGCATGTCATCTCGATATGCTTGACTTTCTTCCTTGAACTTTGATCATCACCGCTGTCAGAAAGAGTGGATGGCGAACCGGTGTTGTTTATGCAATCATAAGAGAAAATTTGTCTATTTTTTTCCATCTCCTCATTGGAAATATTATCTTCACCAACTAAATCACTAATTTCCCTACTATTATTCTTCCACATAATAGGGATAAAGGTATTGTTCAAAGACTTACAAAGGGGGCACAAAAATTCTCCATCCGTTAAGTCAACTGCATATTCACGTAAATGATCATTGGATCTCTGGTTGGCAGAACTACTGTATTCAACATAGCATCTGTAATGCATACCATGTCCACAAGAAGTACTTACCGATCCAGTACGCATAAAATTCCGGGGAAATCCTGGGCCAATTTTATGACTTTCGCGGTACTCTTCAGCGCGTTTTTTCCAGTTGGTACAGGAAGCATCATCGTGATTGTGATCGAGCATATGACAGTCCTTAGAAATTTTAATAGATTCGGCGTCCAAATCAATACTTTCGTCCATAATATCATACATCCAATCTTTATGCTTTGTTGGCAAATCTCTGAAAACACTTGAACTACTAATATGACCTATGATCCCATAAACACCATTCGCGTCTCCAGGAATACGACAAAGAATACATCTATCATGGGGAAAAGACCATTTTCCAGGCTCATCCTCATCATTATCAGTGTCCTCTTCGCCCTCCATGGCATCAACATCAATGTTGTCAACTTGATTTGCAGCAAATGCGTTCTGTTGGTTCTTCATTTCTGCCATAATATTTTTTTGTCGCTCTTTAACAAAACGTCGCTTTTTTTCAAATTCGGACTCGGCGAGTTCGTCATCAACCTTTTTATCTTCAACAGATATAATCAAGCTTCTGTCAATATTAACGGATATCATAAATGATTCTATCATATCAAGGTCTTTATTGCGCAAGTTTTGAATGATCCGGGTAATCTTGGCTTTCGCAAAATCGTATTTAGTGTTGCTAATTAACTTAAAAAATAGCCCCAAAATAGGTTCTCGCGTTTCCAAGGTTTTGGCACAAGCACCTTCAGCGAATGTCGAGAACACATTGGCTGTATTTTCGCTACTTTCTTTAAAATCAAGATCTAACAAAGAGGCGATATAACATAAATGAAGAGTGCTCTTCAAAAATCCTTCATATTTACACGCTTCAGCTTCTTTATCAATAAAATAAGCGAGTGTAGCTTGAATAAAATCAATGAAAGGATAAGTCCGAGTAATCGTCCCGATGTTGACAAAAGGCCCGGTAACGATCTTGTGTAATTTAGTTTCGAGATATACAGATTCAAGTGACTTTCCGGTTTTCTTGGCATACGCTTCGCGCATAACCTTTTCGCATTCTTCCCTCTCAGTGGAAGAATAGTGAATGTAAAATGGATCAACTTCGCCATAATACTCGGGTTTTAATTCGAAGATACCGTTATCATTATAACCTGTGGGCGGCTTGAATGTGGACAAATCGTTTAATATTGTTTCAAACGATTCTTCTTCCAGCAAGTTCTCTTTCAAATGATGCGTCAATTCTGTGAAAGTCATAGGTTTCAAACAGAGATATTGTATGATTTCTTGTTTAATATATTCCCTGGTAACGGTCTCAGGTGAAAAATTTCTTAGATGAAGACGATTAGATAAGAAATTAATTATACAAACGATGAAATCTTCGATGGAAAAGATTAGTTTATCATCTTCGTACATTTCGTGATTATGGCTCGACTGCCAAGAATGAAGATCCCAACGATCTATCAGGGTAAGCATACATTTAACAGGGTCAATGGTCACTAAGGCGACTTGACACAAAAACACATCTCTGAAATAAGCATTATCTTGTGTCACATGACGGTAGCAAGCCATTACTGAACGAATGCTCATACCGTTACGAACCCATAAGCCATTCTTCACTTGTGATAGAAGCACGAGAACTCTGAGAGGATAGTCCAAAGTCAAAGATAATATATCTTCAGGTGTCATTCCAGAATAAACACTCTGTTTTAAATCGATATCAGCTGGAAGCATCAACTTTCTTAATTGACTTGCTGAATCAACATGTCCATACTGAATAAGCCAAGATAAATAAGCATGTAACGGATGGTAGAAAGATATTTTTTCGTTACTAACCTTGAAATCAACTATGTTGTACTGTTCATTGTTTACTTGAACACTTTTGAACTTGGATTTTGCAATTATTTCATGAGTTGGAAATCTATTGATTTCGGAACCTGCACAAAATGCGGAGACGAGTTTACTCATTAGTTTAAGAGAATGATGACAATCATTCTGCGAACATTCAAAAACGCCGTCAGTAAATTTTTCAATAAATTTATAGATAAAATTCATAGTATGAAGATAGTCATTCCATAACACATTTTCGTATTCAACATGAGTATTCTGTTGGCGTATTATAGGTGCAAATCCCTGAACAAGTCTAATAATATCACATGATTGCAAGATTTTTCTAACATCACCGATAACAGCTGATTTATCAGTGTTTCTCCCCAGGATAGTGTGTAAATCACGTAAACATTGAGCCACTTGTCTACCATGAAGATTCTTTGGCTGAACGCTAATACGTTTAGTGACATCTACAGCATCGGGTACCCCAATTTCGCCGGTAGTATAGTATGTGTAAATGAGAGCCAAGTACTCAGTAAGAGAATTACTGGTCACAATGCTCGTAGCAATAGTAGGAACTGTAAACAACTGGGTCGATAGTGAATTAATAATAGAGTATTCCGCTTCACGATCAATATCAGCGTGTATCTTGATAAGAATAGGATAAAGCATTGAATAATAATAACTCAAGATCGATTTACGGGTTCTTGTAGACAACAATACCGAGTTATACAAGTCGGCCAATTGAAATCTGGGGGCCTTCCACAAACGAACATCGAAAAAAAGAAAGTACTTTATGCGTGAGTTGACAGGAACCTCATCCAAATCTAACAGCTCTTTAAGATCTTTTGACACATCGAATTTTTTGTCCTTATTGAGCGTCCAGTAATTGTTTGCACTCCCATTATAGATCATTTTGGCCTCCCATTCTTCAATTTTTTCGGCTGAGTAACAAACATCATCAACACTATCGGGGCTAATCTCAGAATTATTTGATTTATTTAATGAATCCAACAAAGGAACAGATCCATCGGGATAAAGCGTAGCACCTTTATTATAGTGAAAGGCCCTCTTCTCATCTTCAGTTAGATCGCTAGTCGATGCGGGTGCAATAACACCGTTCGCTTTTTGTTCACCACGGAGATTGGCTACCCCGATCGTCCATTCCTTGCAAAGTGCCTTAGCAATTATGTCACTTACTACCAAGTAATTATTACAAACTGGGGCCATACATATGTCATTAAGCCAATTGATGATACAATCAACCATTTCTTCTCTGAACGAATCACGAGTCGAGCGAATTGAAGATACCAAACCCGTACGACTGACGGTTGACTTTTTGATCAAAAGTTGATCTAAATCGTCGCTAATAACTAGAGTAGATCTACCATATGAATCCACTTTTCTAGCAACCATATTACCAAAAGCTGGTGATTTAAGTGTAGCACGTGTTATCATGTTGATAGCGTCTTGGAATGAATGTTTACTGTCATTCCATATACCCAAATAATAAGAATTATCAATGTTTTCTTCGTTATCTTCCTCACCACCGTAGATCTCCTTACTTAATGCAGACTCCATAGTGTGTAGGCCTATTTGGGCTTTCGTAGAAAATTTATGAATAAAAACGTCACTCGAGCTCAAAATGTCCAAACAGAAATCTAATGCAATCTCCACTGTGGCCTCAAATGAAGCCTGGAAATCTTCAGGTAAAGGTTTAACCATATCAGGGCTTAGAACACTGTGTTGACAAAACAATTCCTGCGACCAAGCCTCTGGATCCCCGCAGTCACAAATACCACCATTATCACCAGGCTGAATCGATACTTGAACGTTATGGTCTTTGTGAAAGTCCGGGTCAAAACAATGTGTACATAAAACACAGGTCTCATCAATAGCACATGTGTGACAATGGTAAGTTGGTTCACCTTTTTTAAGTTTTCTGAGACAAGGACGCCCCGGATGAGAAGGATTATCTCGCTTGACTTCACTAAGGATCCAATTGGGCTCGCTTTTTTTGATAGAATTTTTTAACTCTCTAGAAAACGAAACTGGAACCCCGCTTCGAGTCAGTTCTTGTAAAACTTCGCTGGTCATAGATTCTTCTTCATTATCGTCACTATCATCATCTTCATTATCGTTATTGCTAAAAATTTCGACTTCTTCATGATCATCTTCACCAGGCTCTTCATCGTTTTGGTCATCAAATTGATTAGGCTCCACAAAAGTGAACATAGTTTCATCATTAAAATCGTTATCAACTATTTCCTCGTCTGAATCATTTTCCCTGAAAGGATTCATATTGTCTTCGATTGTATCGAGTCCATCATCACCAGCATCTAGAAGCATTTCTCTGATGTCGTTGAAATTATTGAATTGTGCTGCTTCGTCGTCAAGGTCGAGAGAGTTATCCATGAAATCTTCATCTTCATCAGCACTTCGTGAGTCCATACCAGCATATTCAAGACCTTCAGGAATATCCGTGTCCAATTCATCTGTTGTTGTAATATGAGAAGATGTGACCCCATATTTTGTGCTTTCGAGCTCACTTTCACGCTTTGAATCCTCTTCGCTACGCGCTTGGGGTATAGTGGCATCAGGAAAAAACTGGCCAAAGTACTTACCGTTATTAGAGGCAGAAATAAACAGTGCAAGCCTAAGATCACGTCTCATAGAGGGGGTCGCCCTGAATTTGTGAAGTTTAGCAAAATCTTTGAGTGTTGTACGCAGTGACGATGCTAAAGGTTTGCCATTATTGGCGGATTGTTTCGATACCTCGGGATCATAACTAGCCATTATATTCAAAGAGATTAATTTTATCCTCGAACTACCGGAGAGGATGTATTTTTACTGTGAACCGCAAGATGTTGAAATAAGCCAATATTCTTACTATATACACACTGTAAACTCTAGCAGCCAATAAATTTATATTACTTTGAATAATACCGATTGAGATAATACACAATTAATACTAAGTTATGGGAGTAGCTCTTAATGTCGGTGTAATGTAAAGATTTTTGATGGTAAGTTCGTTTGCTTTTTGCTTTTTGCTTAGCTAATATTCCAACAATATGATGCGAGGCGGAACTATGAAACAACAATTACTGTAAACTACAACTACAACTACGACTAAAGCTACGGCAATTGCAACTACGACATTACAATAAATTATTGTAACAATTTTAATTAAATAATGAGCGAATCAATATCTCATAGCCAGTACATTGAGTGTTTTCACTTCACTCATTCGTTAGATTTGCCTCACCCGCTAAACGGAGATGACACTAAATATCGAATTCATGTAAAGAACTGGTATTAGCGTAAAATTAATTTCTTTTTCTAAGAGTTTTGAAGAAAACGTATAAGAATATATGGGTATATGGCAGTGTGAAAGTAAAATAAATCAAGGTTCGATAATAGCGGTTTCTATCGCTAGCCTTACTTAAATAAGCCCTAACCCTATTGTCCATTTTGAATATCTACCTATTTGGGTTAAACACTGTAAACACAGTCTGGTATATATGTCTATATGCCAGACTCGTCATCTAGAAATTTATCAAATTCAGAGGCATCTTCAGAAGGAGCTCCTACCAACTCAGGTATCCAGTTAGCTACAGATGGTACCCGATTTGTGGGGGGTTCGGTTCGTGCCGATGGTTCGGTTCGAAAAATGTTAAAAGTCAGGCCGGGTTTTGTGCCTCAGGAAGATGTTCCATTGTTTCGTCCTAGAGCTCGCCTAGAGCGAGAAGTGGGGCTGAACACTAATGGTGCAAAAAATTCTCAGGCGTGCGGATACGTTGGTAATGACTCTTCTCCTAGAACGGCATCAGCTCGGCCCGTGCGAAGCCCTCATATCAATGCCATTAATTCGATTCTATCGAACGATTTGACACCTAAGCGAAGGCTAATGCTACCTCAGAACGTTGATCGGATCAATACTGATATCGGTAATGATGAATCCAAATTACGAATTGAGTTGAATAAGAAGTCTAATACCAAGGAGAGTGATACTAATGATGAAGAAAATGAAGTTGGTTTAGAAATTTCTATGAATAAGCTTACTATCGTGGAAGATAAGGGCAAAGCCGCAATGGCTGAACCATCAGAAGCAACGGGGAGTGGTGATAGTATTGGCGTCAATCATGGCGCAACAGACCACATATTAATTGCTGGGAAAAACTCCGACACTAAAAATGTAAAGTATGTACCTCCTTGGAAAAGATAGTTGTAAGAGAGTAGAGCGATATAATTGTCCTTGTTCTTTCTCGAAGTAATCCGACTTTGAAAAAGTGCATATATATCACAGATATGCGCGCGCCCAATCATGATCTTTGCGGCGTACTTCTCTATCTGAGCCGAATTCTCGTTACCAGTATGAAGTTTATTGCTTCGCATCTTTATCTATGTACTTATTATTTATTTCTGTCGTTTGCCTTTCAGGATTCCGTGACTAGGGCACTTTCGCTCAACAAGTTAGCGCTCAAGTCATCGCCACTATTGGACAGTATTCAGAATAGATCGCCGCGGCCCGTGGTCCTCTGGCATGGTTTAGGAGATTCTTACAATAGTGTATTTATGTTGAAAACATCTGATCTTATAGAAAATGTACATCCTGGGACATCTATATATAGCGTGTCATTATCAAATATACCTTCACTAGATCAGCGATACTCGTTCGTGGGAAATTTAACTGAGCAATTAGAAGATGTTTGCTGGCAGCTAAAGTCTATTGATTACTTACAAGGTGGATTTGATGCTTTAGGATTCTCGCAGGGTGGCTTATTCTTGCGAAGTTATATGGAACGCTGTACTAGTGAAGAATTATCTAATCATATGTGTGGAGGTTGTGTTGGCCCTAAAATCAAGAATTTAATTACATTTGGCTCGCCCCATAACGGCGTAGCCGATTTACCCAATGCTTGGAAATGGCTGGGGGGTACAAGATGGAAGAATGTATTATGGAAAGACTGGACTCAAAGTCATGTGGTAGTTGCACAATATGTGCGTGATCCAAACTCAGAAGAAGAATATGAACGATACCTTGAGCATTCCAACTTTCTAGTCGACGTCAACAATGAAGGTGCAACAAAGAACGTTGCATATAGTCGAAACTTATCTCAGCTTTCTGCTTTAGTATTAATAATGTTTAGTAACGATGAGATGGTCATTCCAAAAGAAAGTGCTTGGTTCTGGGATTATAATTCTACTTCTAATGAAGTTATCAGATTGGAGGAGAGAGAGATATACACAGAAGATTGGATCGGTTTAAAGAAGCTGGATGAAGACAATAAAGTTACGTATATGACAGTTGAAGGCGCACATATGGAGGTGAATGATAATCTAATTATATTCATTGCGAAAACATATCTAGGCGAAAAGGTCGATACTTCTAGTGAAAATATCACGCCTTTTGTAGATCAGACAAGTGTTTGATATTGATAAAATAAAAGAGCGCTATATGAGAGCGAGACTTATATTGAATAACAAATATTTATATAGTTTTTTTAATGTACATATGTTACTTCAACAACAATATTTTCGCATGATAAGGTCGGAAAGAAAAATGGCGATGATCTCAAATCTTCGGACTTATTCATCGACTTTATACAGGGGCAAACTAGCACTTTCCGGTGTTTTGATATGAACCGATTTTACATTTACCCATCCTTTCTTGATGACAGACTTACACAAGTCTCTGACCACAGCTTCGGAGTTTTCAATCAAATGCTCGACCGGGAAGCCGGCAAAGCCCACTTTGATAGAAATGGTACTACTCGGTACAAGAGCCACCATGGTGCACTTCAAGATTCCTCGAACTTGGGCTCTAATAAATGCAGGCTCCATCATTTCTTCATCTTTCTTATTCAGTTTAGTGGCTTCTTTGGATTGTTTAATGTTAGAAGGGTAAGGTGACGACAAATGAATAGGTACTGGCGTTCTTTTGTTATGTAAATAAAAAACCTTGCCCAAAATTTCCGGTAAGAGATCTATAACGCGATGATCAGCAACAATTAAATCGAATGATCTCAATAGCAATTGTTTGTTCTTGTCACCTCGGGCACGAGCCTTCAACTTGGATATAGACATGATTTCGGAGAAAAGTTCCTTGGTATCTGTACATTTGGGATCTTGTAAGATTGTTTTATATTTGTGTTGAGGATCTTTCACCACCAAGAGAATAGCACATTTGGATGAGGGCTTGGTAACCCGATTCGGTAATGAAATTAAATGAGGAATCAAAACTCTCTTCGGAACTACTTCCTTAAAATTGGTAGTGACTTGCAAATAAACAGGAGTACTAGCTGAGTTGCCATCCCTGGAAGACTCCTCCACAAATGACAATAAAGCTTCAGTAGACTTCTTAGCCTGTTTAACAGGCAAATATTGAGTGACTTGAGCCATGCTATCGAAAACTGATAGGTTTGATGATAATACACACTTGGTTTACTTATTCCAAGTTTATTTTTCATTTTTTCGATGCTCGCATAATGTCCCAGCCCAACTCCCAAGGTGCTCATGACCTGATGATTAGCGATTCCTGGGCTTAGTGGTATCTATGAGCATGGGGAATATCTGAGTCGGTTGCCATCCGTAGGTTCTCAACAAACCTCCCTCGTCCTGAAATAATTTACCCTCCCGGTCACCTCACCATCGTCAACCTGGAGAACTGTAGGGTGACTATTATCCAGCAGCTGGTACGTGTATTTCGTGTATAGGGTGAATGGCGCTAGTAAATCAGGTTGGTACCCGCGTTAGTAAGGCTTCTGTGTACTTTATCAGAGATGGCCGCCGAACGTTGTCCATCGGACTAGAGTACCCTCTCAATTTATTCCGGCTTTCGTATCATGTGTACTAATAAAAGTCTTTATAGCTTCTTCCGTGCTATTTCTTTGTGATTTAGTTGAACTTCCGACGCGAAATAAATATTTTATCTTTTCGCAAAATTTCCATTGTTTTTTCGTGTTCTGAAACAGTACATTGAATCAAACAGAATAGTTTCCGTCGATTAAGTGTATTTGAAAGAAGAAATTAACAAGTGATAAATCTTCAATAATATGCCTTCCTCGCAACAACCCCAGGATCAAAACTCTACCATGGGTCGGATCTTCAACCGCCTTGGTACTTGGAGATCTACTGGGCCGTTTCAATATCCCAACTCTCAGGAAAAGCCAAATGCTGACCCTGAATCTTCTGGCCCTGTAAAATCGGGTCTTCCCTTACCTTATTATGAAGGTGATTTAGATGCTCAGGGAGATGTATCTGATCATGAGGAAGAATTAGGAGCACAAGCGCTTTTGGAACTAGGGAATATGGGCAAGGAGAAAAGAAGGAAAAGGGGTAAGAAAAATAAGAAGCAAGACACTCAAATCGATAAAGATTTAGATCATGATCAAGTTGCTGATAACGAAACAATCAACCCTGGTGATCAAATAATTAAATTAGATGAAGAGGAGTTTAAGGCAGTACATGCTCACACTGCTAAGAATGATCTTGCAGTCGTTGATGTTGTAAACAAGGAATCTACTGTTGATCATGGTGTTGA
Source organism: Nadsonia commutata (assembly GCA_030563525.1). Classification (NCBI taxonomy): domain Eukaryota; kingdom Fungi; phylum Ascomycota; class Dipodascomycetes; order Dipodascales; genus Nadsonia; species Nadsonia commutata. Next base: position 45,984 of record JAKUCD010000033.1, read on the forward strand.
AGATGCCGTTATGAGAATCGTTGGAGGCACTCTCGGTGATGATCAGACCTCAGTAAATGATAGCCGAAAGCGTAAAGTTTTAACACTTCAGCAACATCAATCCGTGAGTCAACCTCCTCAACATCATCACCATCAACAAAATTTTGACAACGATATGAGTTTTGATTTATTGACGCGAGCTGATAATCAAAACTGGGCTGGTTTTTTGAATGAAGAGTTAACAGGTGCTGATGCGGAGTATATCGCTGCTGCTGCTGAAGCTGCTGCCGCTGAACAACGCTCAAATCAACATAATCAAGCTATAAAAAAGAGACGCAGAAATATTGAAGGAGAGCAGGTGGATAGTAATGTTGATCCTGCTTTGGAACATATCGATGGTAGCAACATCTCCAAGGATGCTCAAATGGTACAAGATGCTATGATGGAAGCCACCGCTATTGCTCAATCGTTAGATCAGCAACATGCCGAGGCTGTAGTTGCCGCTGCTCAACAGCAAGAACGCCAACAACAACAACAACAACAACTACAACAACAGGAGCAAGAACGTCAGCAACAGCAGGAACGCCAGCAACAACAACTACAAGAACGCCAGCAACAACAACTACAAGAGCGCCAGCAACAACAACAGCAACAGCAAGAGCAGCAAGAGCATCAACTTCATCAACAGCAAGAGCAGCAAGAGCATCAACTTCATCAACATCAACGTCAACATCAACAAGATGAGCGTCCGCAGCTTCAGCTTCGACACCAGCAACAGCAAGTGCAACAGCAAGCACAGCAGGTTCAACAGCAACAAGTACAACAAGTACAACAGCAACAGGTGCAACAAGAACAGCAGCAACAACATCAATTGGATTTACTTCAAAGGCAGGCTGCTGCTGCTGCTGCTGCCGCTGCTGTGGCTGCTGCTCATCATAACCAACATGCTATCCATCCTGGTATGCATCCTGGTGTTCATGCTGCTACTGCTGGTGCTCATCATCAGTTACTCACTTCACAAAGCCATCAAACCGGATTTGCTCGTCAACCTAAGCGTGAATCGAAACGTACAGCTTGGACCGGTGACGGTTCAGAGACTCTAGGCTCGTTCACCCGTGAAGAACAAGAAGCCTTAGATATATTTATGCAGAATTACATGACGGTGCATAATATTGATCGTAAAACTTTGTGTCAAAGAGTCTGGGCTAATGAGCGTAAGAAGGATCATTTCTGGGATCAGGTTTCAGTAGTTTTAAGTCACCGTTCAAGAGCTAGTGTTTATAAGCATGTTCGTCGAGCGTATCATATCTATGAAGCAAGAGGTAAATGGAAGCCTGAAGAAGATATGGAGCTGGGTCGACTTTTTGCTGAGCATGGCGCTCAATGGAAAGTCATTGGTCAAACTTTGGGTAGAATGCCCGAGGATTGTAGAGATAGATGGAGAAATTACGTTAAGTGTGGTAGTCAGCGTATTCAAAATAAATGGTCACCCGAAGAAGAAGCAAGATTAAGAGATATTATTTCGGATATGCTAAACTCGGAGGATAACTTTACTGGTGATATCAACTGGACTGCAGTTAGTGAACGCATGGAAGGTACTCGTTCAAGAATTCAATGCCGTTACAAGTGGAATAAAATCAATAAGAAATCAATGGGTGCTAAGATTAGCGCTATGCTTAACGTTGATAAGCTTAATTTCTTGAGACAACTTAGAGACTCTAATTATATCACTGAAGAGCAGGTCGACTGGGATGCTATCGCTCAAGTTGATGGCCGAGGTATCTGGTCTTCTAAGGACCTTATCGGTGCCTACAGGAAAATGAAGTTATCGGTGCCTAATAATGAGCAAAAGCCGTTTAGGCAAATTATCCAGGAGCTTATTGATCAACTTGAGATGTCTTCTGATGTTCGTAAACGATATGGCCCACGGACTGATTCAACTTCTACTGGTACTGAAACTGTTGATCCTGAGGCCGTTGCCGTTGCCGCAATGAACCCAGGATCACATGTTGCTTATACTAATGACATCAACTTCGGTTTGGATAATTCCCAAGCTAACTGGCGATAATCTGGTTTTAATTTGATTTCTCCTTTTTCTCATGATAAACTTTTTTAAATTTTATAAATCCTTTAATTAATTATGTAATGTATATTTTCGATAATTCGTTTTTTAAGAAATGAATGTCTAGTATTCATAATTAATTACTAAAAGTAGCCAAGGCTACCAATCGCATTCTTGCCCATAACATTGATGAATGAGAATTTCGGGTGTAATATAATCAGGTGTACTAGTTGTAGAGTATGCCATTAATATGCTTGAAGACCGCTCGATAACGGGATGCATCATTACCCTGTCGTTGGGAGTTTTTTTTTTCAATGCAAAGAAAAAAACAAAAAAGAGAAAAAAAAATAAGTTCGTCTCGTCCCAACCCTTCTGGATCTACTGTGATAATCCAATTTTTTTGAATCTTTCATATATAGTTTTTTTTTCTTTTTTCTCATTAAAAATTTCTTATTTGGTCAAAGATAAAAATGGCTTTGAAATCTAAAAAGGCTGCTTCAGCTTCTTCGAAGTTGACGAAGGAAACGGTCGCTCCTGTTGTCAAATCTATCTCATCTAAGAGAAAGATTGAGGAACCTATCGAAAGTGAAGATGAATTCGGCAACGTTGAAGGTCTTTTAAACGCATCTGATGATGATTCTTCTGATGATGAACAATTCAAAAGTGTTGATGGAGATAATGAAGGCTCCGTGTCTGATCGTGAAGAAGAAGATAGTGCTGATGACGAAGACAAGGAATTCGAAGCTCTCTTAGGTAAAGAAGATGATGTAGAAATTAGCGATGAAGATTTTGAAGACCACTCTGAACAAGATGGACATCTTTCACTTGACAACGTCAGAATCAGATCTCTTTCACCCGTTGGCTCTGATCTTGAGTTCAGCGAAGATGAAGATCTTGATATTACATACATTCCCGGTGCCGACGGTAAGCCTCGTCCTATGAGACCCGAAATTGTCCCTGTTTATGACAGTGACGATACTGACACTGAAGAATCCAACACAATCGGTAATGTTCCTCTTTCCGCTTATGAACAAATGCCCCATATTGGTTACGATATTAATGGTAAGAGAATTATGAGACCTGCCGCTGGTAGTGCTCTTGACTCCTTATTAGAAGCCATTGAATTACCTGAAGGTTGGACTGGTTTACTAGATAAGGAAACTGGTGCAGGATTGAAGCTTAGTTCCGAAGAATTAGACTTAATCAAGAAGATTCAAAGAGGTGAAAATGCTGATGTCTCGCTCAATCCTTACGAAGATACTATTGAGTGGTTCACTAGTAAACAAGAAGTTATGCCCTTAACCGCTACTCCTGAACCTAAGCGTCGTTTTGTTCCCTCAAAGCATGAAGCTAAGCGTATTATGAAGATTGTTCGTGCTATTAGAGAAGGTAGAATTGTTCCTAATAAGCCTGCTCGACCTGAACAAGCTCCCCTCTACGACATTTGGGCTGATAATGCTCTTGAACAAGCTGATCATATTATGCATATTCGTGCTCCCAAGCTTCCTCCCCCTACTAATGAAGAATCATATAATCCTCCTGAGGAATACTTACCCACTGAAGAAGAAATTCAACAATGGGAATCAACAGATCGTCAAGATCGTGAAAAGAATTTCCTTCCCAAGAAGTTTGGTGCTTTAAGAAAGGTTCCTGGTTACTCTGAAGGCATTCGTGAACGTTTCGAAAGATCACTTGATCTTTACTTAGCGCCACGTGTCCGTAAAAATAAGCTTCAAATTGATCCTGATTCGCTTATTCCTGATCTTCCTTCACCCAAGGATCTCCGTCCGTTCCCTATTAAGTGTTCAACTATTTTTAAGGGTCATCAAGGTCGTGTTAGAACTCTAAGTGTTGATCCTACTGGGCAATACTTGGCCACTGGTGGTGATGATGGTACTGTACGTATCTGGGAAGTTCTTACTGGTCGTGAATTATGGAAACTGAATGTTGTTACTGGTGATGATCTTGAAGAAGACAATGTTGAAACTCTTGCTTGGAATCCTAATAAAGAATGCGGTTTATTAGCCATTGGTGCTGGTGAACATATTTATCTTGTTGTTCCTCCTAATGTTTTCGATTTCGAAATTGAAAATGCTGGTAGAGAAAAGATTGAATCCGGTTGGGGTTACGCTACTCACGGTAATAAGACCCGTGATGACCCCTCAAAGATCAACAAGGAAGAAAATGATGAAGAAGAAGAGAAAGAAGAAGATTCTGAAATTGATGATAACAGTGATGATGATAATGATAATATCGTTTCCAAGAGCAAGGCCCCCGTATCTAAATGGATAAAACCTTCCGCTGAACAATATGATAACGGTATTGGTGTTGTGATTACATGTAAGAAGACCATTAAGAAGCTTACATGGCACAGAAAGGGTGATTACTTTGTTACAGTTTCACCCGAAGGTGCTAATAGTGCTGTTCTTATTCATCAAGTTTCTAAGCATAGTTCCCAATCACCATTTAGAAAATCTAAGGGTATCGTTCAACATGCTAGATTCCATCCCTTTAAGCCTCAATTATACGTTGCTACTCAACGTTATGTTCGTATTTACGATTTGGCGCTTCAAGTATTAACAAAGAAGTTAATGCCAGGTGTTAGATGGCTCAGTAGTTTTGATATTCATCCCCGTGGTGATAACGTTGTTACGTGTTCTTTCGATAAACGTATGACATGGCATGATTTGGATATTTCCACCAAACCCTATAAGACATTGAGATACCACGAAAAGGCCGTACGTGATGTTGCATTCCATAAAGGTGGTTTACCGTTATTCTGTTCTGCCTCTGATGATGGTAATATTAATGTCTTCCACGGCACAGTTTATGATGATATGATGAAGAATCCCTTATTAGTACCTCTTAAGATTCTTAAGGGTCATGAAATCAAGAGCAGTTTAGGTATCTTAGCCGTTGACTGGCATCCTAAGGAAGCTTGGCTTTTCAGTGCTGGTGCAGATGGTACCGCTAGATTATGGACTACATGATTTATTCCTGCTTTTATTTCTGCTTTTAATCACGTCTTTCATTTGTTTTTGTATTTCATTTTTCTTTTTGTGATTATTACTCTGTTTTCCATATAATTTTTTTTGTATTTGTATTTATAATTGTATCTTCATTTTATTCTTATCTCCGTTATTTTTAAATTGTATCTATGATATTTAACAGTTTTTTGCCCATTTGGCTACAATGATGAGTAACTTACATAATTAGTAATTTGTGGTTTAGTTCGTGAAGGGTTGACATCAATGTTTGAACTTCTGCTAAGCGAGAGTAAGTTGCCCCGCTCATGAGCATACATATAGTTGATTTAAATGCATCTTCATTTATTATTTATTTCTTTCTTTATTCTATGTTATTTCTCTTATATAATTTTTTAAAACGAAACTTAATGCGCAATTTCATCTTCTAGTTGAGTAAATATAGGTAAAAGAGACAATAAGAAAATTAGTTACTATAAATATATTAGCTAATAAATATATATGCAAATCTATCTATAATGTTTGGTAACAAAAGGCCCTTATACTAGGCCATTCAGGCCGAAACCAGCCTCGATCGATCAACAACAGCCACCAAAGTGTAGGGTAAGTCCGGAATAATAAACAACTCATAATGAGCAAACCTCAGCCGTAGTAATGACGGGCCTACTGATTGGGATGAAGAAGATACAGATGAGCGATCGGCATGAGAGTTAATAGACGGTAAATGGAAATCAATGAGAGCCGAGGCGGATACTAGGATATCACGAACCAACGGGGCCGCGGACGGCAGCGCGGCAGAGACGGGGACTGCAGACGATGAACTGTCATATATCCCCTCACTAGAATAAATAAGCTGGGACCGATTATAAAATAGCTGGGTGGATACAATGGCACTGTTATCTAGCGGTAAACCGCCTGCAGCTGGCGTGGATGTGTACTTCGCTAATATCGAAGACACTAGATCATGGAGCTTTTGTGATTGAGGCGCATCTGAGACGCTGGGAGGAGACGGTGAGGCGGGATCCATTTTAGCCAGGGTGGGAAAGTGAGACGCGAAGGAGGACCGTTGAGGATAAGATGGCTGGGCCACAGTAGGGAGCAAGCGATAGGCGGAAAGTGGTTGGTAACGGGTGCGGGGAAAGCTGTCAGAAGCAAAATTGAACGAGATGCCAAAGACGGAAAATGGCTTTAATCTACACGTAAATCGAAGGCCGCAATGCTGCGGAAAGCGCAAGAGGTGCGGGGCTGTTGGGGTTAGTGCGTTGGGAGGGAACACAGATTCGGCTCTACCCGTTATTACCCCGACCGGTAACCAACCGGGTACTATGGGGTGACTATTATCGCAAATTGCCTCGAACATGGCGGTCATGTGTGGCGGGCTCGCGCCGCGTGCACTGCGGTGCGCCCATTCATCTAAATAGCCACAAGTGACCAGACAAGTTTGGCTCATACTTTGGCCGCTGGAAGTTGGCGAACCGGCATTTAGCTGGAGCTCGTAAGTGAGTGGAAGCTTAATGACCCACAATATTGAAAAGATTGGCTACTAAAGGTAGCTAACGATCAACGCGATGCTCACTGTCAAGATTATATCTCTTCGATACGGCATCCAACCAACGCTATGCCATACTACTATTGAAGTCATCGCAACAAACGCCCGGGCACCGATGACCAAGCGAGGTACACCACTTACAGCACCGCTAAAGGTCAGCGGCCGGTGGTGACTGCAGTTAGCGCTTGTGATGCCTTATTAAGGCGAGCCGCAGGTTATGTATGGTAATCATCTCCCACCGTTGCTATTGGCCTATCTGCGGCACATCGGGGTGGGCGGCACCCTGCATGGGCTAAGAGCCTCAGATTTGGGGGCGCGGCTCTTCTACCGGCTCGGGAACAGCTGTTCCGCAGGGAGGACTGACCTGATTAGGCCATCGATTCGGTTTCCCTCGCCGAGTGTGGCGCTGTCAGCATCCGTTGCACGCCGCACCCTTTGACAGAGTCCACAATCATACGATCCGACTTGGCTTTAGTATATATAGGAATCCCGCTCGCTCGATTTCAATCTGGGTTTATTCGCTATCATTCTCTGATTCTCCGACTTTCAGATTAAACTTCTTACTTCCCTTTACTATTAACTGAGCTCTCTTGTCCTCTTTTATTGCCGACTCGTCTATTTCACTCCTCGCTCTCTGCTTTTCCATACCGCTCTCTGCTCGTACGCCTACCGTACCACCCACCCCTTCACACAACACATACTACCACCTCACATTCACAATGACCTGTAACGCTGCTCAATGTTCAGCTATGTCTCAATCTCGGGCTAGATGCACCCTTACTCAATTTCTCAATACTCACCGTGCTCACATTAAACGAGTATCTGGTCAAAAGCCTACTACATCATGCGTACTCACAATTTCTTACGTTTCCCTCGGTTTGACGTTACCGTTTTTATTACCCTTGAAATTCTCTATCGACAATGATAAATCAGGCCTCAATTCCGCTCCGCTAGTTCATGTTTTTCAACGTTTATCCCATTTTAAGGTTTAAGGAAATCACATCACCCTCAGGTTCATCCTTCCGAATGGAAGGCGCGGCGCTTCGCTTGAATTGTCATTATTTATTATTTCGCATTTTCCATTTTAGTGGAACCCCAAACTCAATTACTCCCCCTCATTCTCGATCTCGTTTTCTTTTTCTTTTTTTGACATTTTTTTCAATTTCTTTTTTGTGACATTTTTTTGTTGTTTTCAACGAATTTTACCAGAAAAAAAATAATATAATTTCTAATGTAATCCTACCATGAACTGGTCTTTTTCTAAAGTGGCCTGCTTTTGGCTTCATTGAGTGAGCAACCCTAAATCGTATTTCCTAACCTGTAATAATACGCCCCCTCAGATCTCATCCGAAACCTTATACGTTACCCGATGGGTCCACATTCACACATCACCCGGCTTGTTAAGAAACCCGGCGAACCTTAAATATATCCATTCGGGAAACAAAATCGCTGGCAGAGTACCACCCTACCACTCACTCAATAATAAGCCCCGCTATACCCCTCCACGGCTTGGAAAAAGAGGCCTTTGACATCTTTTATCATCAGAGAACTATACGCCTATTCCGGAACTGTAAAGGCCTGTGTTTACGATAAACTTAAAGTTCTATGAAAAATTGCAGCCTTGAGTTTGAATTTATTTCAAAGTTCACGTTCCATATTTCAAATTCTTTTTTCAAATTTAAAGATACAATGACTAATCATTATCTTATCAAACTAAAAGAGGAAACCCAGCAACAAGAGCTTTCACAATTATCTGCACCTAATACAAGGATTTAGAGATAAGACCTAAAATAATCAATTCATTAATATACAGAGAGACTATTTCAAAAAAAATCTATTATTGAACATTACACATTTCAACCAAACCTACAGTTTTTAAACTTGAGACGAAAGTTCAAGTGACATTAAACTACCAAGGAAAGTCAAAATTAATCTACTTCTAACTTCAATAATATCTTCAGGTACAACCCAAATCAAAGCACCTAACTTTCTAGCAATAGAAATAGCTAGTTTAGCATTAGCGTACTTTTCTTCTTCAGTATTACCAGGCAAAACTAAATCATAATCAACGTAACCGGGCTTAACACCGTTAAGTACATCAAGTAAGAAAACACCGGTGGTTAACGAGGGATCCTTAAAACTACGGATCGTTGAACGATTACCTGTCTTTTGCTTAGCCCATTGAAGAATATCACTATCGGTAATTTCCTTACCATGACTTGATAAGTTTTTGAGAGTTGTAATAATATTACGTCTCATTAATTGCCATACCAACGCCAAGGTAAGGGTCTTTTGCCCATCAGTAATATCCGCACCTTCGATACCCACTAATGAGAAACTATTATTTTTACCTAATTCAACTGCGTAATTTGTATTTTCTACAGCCTTGAATCTCATTAATTCTCTACCTTCACCAGGCGCCTTATTAACATGACGCTTATTGACACTACCGGGGATAACCTTATCGAACGCTTGTAATAGTACAGTACCATCCTTAAGATCCTCGAATAAACTAACAACCGTGGGGTCAACATCTAAACTATTAAGCCATAAAGTGAAAACACGTGCTTCACGTTCACCTTCCGCGTCAAAATCTTCAATCTCAGGCTTTTCTTCTTCAGTGATAGGGTCGAGACCGGGATGAGTATTGAATAAATGAGCAACAAACGCTAAATTTAACTTAGGATTACCAGCAACTAATGAACTGGGAGTTAAATACTTTCGACACTCTAATCTTTCAGCATTTTGTAATACTTGTTCAGCTCTTTGAAGTAAATCAGTCGTTTGAAGTGGCGATCTAGGACATAATTGGGGCGCAAGTTGATTTAAAAGAACTGTATAATTCTCACCATCAGAGACATCCTTACTAAAATTATTAACTCTTCTGTTCCAGTTAGCAGCCTTTAAGTGGTAATTAAACCATCTTAACAGGATTTGCTCCGGTGGTAATCTTAAGAATTGCTCTAAAGTTTCATCTTCTTCCAATAAACGATATAATTCAGGATGAAGTTTAATATCAATTTTACTTAAAAGACCACGACGAATAATTTGCCAAATTAAACCTAAAATTAAATGCTCCTTACTATCCATAATATCTTCTGAATGAACATTAACAACAACACAACCAATACCCTTGGCGGAGTTAATTACAATATTAGCATTTTCACTCATAGTAAAATTGTTGAGAGGTTTACCGTTCTTGGAACGATTTAAAACTCTAGTATCAATAGTATCAGGCACTGAATCGTTGATAAGCTTAGCTAAAAGTAAACCATCTCTACATTCATCAAAGATTTGGAATGTTTCAACAGGGATAGGTAACCTTGAACCAATATCAGCATCACCAGCTAAAACACTATTGATATGTCTAGTGAATTCAATTCTTTCTTCATCATTAATAGTATGAGTAACACCAGAAGAAGAACCAGATACAATGGTTCTTGATTGATGCGAGGTTCGAGAAACATGGGGTGAAGCAGGTGATGATGGCGAAGCTTGTCTTTGTGCCTGTTGGCCACCTAGTAGTGATCCAGAGGTAGGAAATCCCGTTGGGGTTCTTGTACCCTGACTACGGTCTTCACGTAATTTGGCAATAAGTTCAACGTAATCATCTAATTCAACTCTACCACTAGCATCAACATCAACGTGCTTTAGAGTATTTCTGATATCATTGTAGGAAGCTACACCAGAATCAGATACTGCCTTTACAATTGTTTGCTTATCAACATATCCTTTTTCTTCGATATCAATATTACTATATAATAAAAAATATTAGTCAATTGAAAATGAGTTCGATATTTCGCAATCCAAAGAACTTACCGGAAGTTTTCCACTAATTCAAAAATGTCGCCTTGCGATAAAATGGGGAATTTTTTCTGAAAACGAGAAACGTGTTAATAGAAAGGAAAAAAAAACCGGTAGGTAAGAAAGAGCTTAGATTACCAATTGGATATTGGTCTCTTAGATCTTTCGATCCCCAAATAAAATCATACTGCATCTCCTTGAACTTCACGCTATTATCACCGGATAGGTTAGGCAATATGTGTCCCGCGACAAAACGGCGTGCACCCAAGATGCTACTGAAGATCTCAAGTTCAATGAAAAGACAGAAATTCAATCACACAAACTCAAAACCATAAAGATACATACCCCTAGCTTAATCACGTTCATTGCGGTTAATTGAGTTACCAACTTCTAAAGGAGGAAGTAATCGGCAGGACGGCGAAGGGAACGGCCGGTTGAGCAAACGAGGCCGTGAGTGTGAGGCTGAGGGATGCGGCGGTACATTGGGCTGTGAAATGGTCTTCGAAGATGATGGAAGGCTGGCCAGATGACCATTTCGAGTGAGTGGGGTATTGTTTTACGTCGAATGAGGAATAAATATAATGTTTTTTTAAATTTAGTTAGTTTATTATATTACAGATGGTCATGATCGCGCGTCCGTAGTCTTCCCATTGACCATCCGTTAGACATTTATCTAATAATGATGACATCAGTCGATTTGATTCTTGAGCTTTTTCTTCCATTCAAGTCTCAACTTCTCTATATATTCTTCAACCAACTCTTTTTTAGAGGCATCAAAATCTTCAGCTTTGATGTACTCATTACCTGACCATCCACACGCTGAACCATATTTACGACTCTGATCAACGGTTTCTGGAGTAGCCTTAATGGCAGCCCAAGTCACCACATTAGCAGCCGTGTAGGCATCAATAACGTGCCATGGGGAACCGAAAAGACGAGCAATATAGAACATCATTATCATACCGTAATAAGTGAACACGTTCAAGAATTGCGCGAAACTGGATGAGCGGAAGATACCGGGATGAACTAAATATGATTCAATTCCGTGTTGATTCAAAAGTCGTTGATATGTCGCTCTATGTAGTAAATCAATCAAACGCTTGGATCCTTCGTAAGATTTAGCATTCTTGACCAATTCGATATCATCAAACTCCACCCTTGTAGGATCACTCAAAAGACTTGAAATCCAAATAAATTTACCACCATTTTTCATTAAAGGAATTATTTCATTCAACATATACCAGGGGCCGAAAGCATTAGCTTGAAACACTGAACCCATACCATCTCTAGTAACAGCGCCCACGGTTTGCTTTTTATAAGAGGGATCAGTAACCGCTTGCATAAAATTAGTGGTACATTCCTTGGCAGCCATGATCCAATCAATACCTTCAAAGAGCCCGAAAGCACTATTAACAAAGAAGAAGTTAATTTTCTGGTATCTCTTCTTCAATTCATGTGAAGCCCCTAATACGGAAACCATGTTATTGAAGTCAAAAAGGATATAATCAAACTCTACCAGAGCCGAACGTTGACTATGATGCTTATTAACATAATCCTTAAGAGTCTTGAGAGCTTCCTTAGCACGAGATAAGGTACGACTTGACACGATAATAGTTAATTTGGTGTCTACTGGAAGACTATCCATAAGCCGTTCACCAATGCAAATACCTAAATTACTAGAGAACACATGCGAGTTAGTTTTCGTAAATTTAAACCAACGAAGGAGCAATAATGATGACTCACCTATTTGCACCCGTAATGATGGCTACCTTTCCACTATTTTCCTCTGATACCATTATGCGTGAATATTGAAGTTTTTGTCTATATAATGGCTCGATAGATGTAGGGAGTGTGGGTGTGTTGATACAGTTCTGTTAAGCGGCTGATTTTCTACTTTGTACGACGGCTACGAGATGAAGATTGAGTGATTCACAAAAACGGTGAAGCGAGGAAAAGAAAAATCAAAAGCATTCAGGATGTTTTTTCGATAACAGTTTCATAATTAATTTTGTTTTACTTTGATAAAAAAACATTCAATTAAGAGCAAATAAATAATATACAAAAATTAGAAGTAAAATAAAAAAAATGAACTATACACTAAACACTTTTAGAGTGAAGCACAATGATTAATGAGATAAGTAATGATAGACTTTTTTAACCAAAAGTCTTAACATAATTTATCGCATGAACATGTCATTAGTTGCTATGCAAAAATTTCCCTTTCTCTTTTCTCACTAATTTTTTCTATAAGGCCGAATATAAACCTGGATGTGAGAAGTGCTAAAATTTCCAGCAAACAGCTTAAAGCTTAGCCTTAGAGCCAGGAAGTCTAGCGACGTGGTGGTCGAATAACTTCTTAGCTCTAGTCCAAACAGGAGCAGTGTTTCTTTGATTCAGCAATAATAAAGAAGGTAATAAAGCATCACTGAAGGCTTCACTGGATTCTCTGGGTAAAAGGGAAGGCAAGTGATCAATGGAGCAGACACTCAACTTGGGACCTCCGTTAAGACCTTCAACAGGGACAGTAGGGTCGTCGAAAGTAGTAGCAATAGTGTAGATAGGTACAGGATTGTGGGGGTTGGTGGTATCGGCACTGACGTCAACGACAACAGAAAGGTTACGCTTGGGGGATTGAAGAGACTTGACATCAACAAAGGGAGCGATGGGCTTGGAAAGGTAAATACAATTGATAAAGATATCAGCTTCAACAATTTCTTGGAAGGGACCGCCCTTCTTGGTTTCATTAATATCCCACTTGATAATGTTCTTATCGGGGATACCAACCTTTTGAAGTAAGGAAACGGCACCAGAACCACATCTACCTAAGGCACCAATAACCAAAACACGGGGGTATTGAGAGCCAGACTTCTTAATAGCATTCTTAAGTTCAGATTGAACTTTGTTGATTAATTCAGTTTCGTTGGGGTAAGCCTTGATAGCACCTAACTTTTCAGCATCACTATGAGTCTTTTGGAAGGCCCAAGTTTGGACACCGATGGCAGCACCGGCGAAACCAGCGTGGAAACCGAAAGCGGCAACACGTCTTCCATTATCGTCTTCAAGGAATTCAAGATCGTACAAGGTACCGTTACCAGCGGGAAAACGACTTAAAACGTCCTTCCAGCCACCTTGGTTCTTGTAACAGTGAGCAAATTGAACGTGTTCATGTACTAAGGGGAAGGATTCTTCTTCGAGTTCCTTAAGACCGATGATAATACGTTCCTTGGGAGCGTTCTTCCATGAGTTTTCCTTAACCAAAGTGGCACCGATACGGGCGAATTCTTCATCATCGAAGATTCTTAAAGCGGACTTTTCAACGTAAACCTTGTAGCCAGCTTGGATAAGCTTCTTGGTGGTAGTAGGGGTCAAGGCCGAACGGTGTTCGAGGGCCTTGGTTTCAGCACGTAAGTGAAGAATAACAGGGGAGGACATTATTGGTAGTACGAGATGTGACTAGATGATGAAATGGGTTAGACAGAGCTTCCAATCGGCTTACTTATCTATCTATATACGCTACAAAGCCCATGCATGACACTTACTAAGACGCTGAACAGAAGAGTCATTTCTGAGCCGCAATCCGAATCTCGGACGTCCCCTGTGACTGACACCGCACCATCGCACACCGTTCAGGGTCCGGTGCCACTTTGGCGGGGTCATTGGGCCGCGAGGTGTGAGGCGGGGAAGGTGGGTGCGACGCACGACCCGTTCGGGAAGGAAGTGATAAGCCCAGTATACACTATAAATAAATTGTAAAAAAAATAAGCATATGTATTGTGTTATAGTTCTTTTTTTATAGTATAGTTTCTTTTATATATATATATATGAACTATATTAACCTTTCAATAGATGCCAAATGCTTATTACCCTTGTACTGTTTGAATCCGTCCAGTACAGGCTTGATCTTGCATACTAATAGTTGGTATTCGTTTGGGTTCTTCTTTTTGCTCACTTTGAGTAATCTTTGAATCACATAATTGGCGTACCGATCCTTGATCATTATTGGTAACAGCGAAGTGGTTTCATCGTCATTGGTCGACGAGATTATTTCGTTTACAAATGCCCTCCGCTGTTGACTGTTACAGTTCCAAATGAATTTCTCAACGACGTTCGATGCGAATTTATGTTTGCAATAGTAAAGTAAAGATCCCATGATAATATTCATTATGCACTGCTTTTGAGTTTGAGTACCCTTTTCTAAAAGATGTTGAATAATGTAGTTCCCATACTGATTATTGAGCAGAGATCGTGCCTCACCCATAATTTCATTAAGCAGTCCTACTTGGTAATAGGGCTTATCATCTTCCTCCAAGATCGAACCACCAGTAATATTATACTGATCATATCCTTGCTCATTTTCGAACGAAGCCTTTTCTAGTAGTTTTTGAACCACACGACACCCGTAGGAGTGAGTGGCTAAGGCCATTATATTCCCTCTAAAGATTTCAAACAAGAATGCTATATCTCTAAGAGGGACCCTTTCGATAGCCTTTTGAATCACATGATTGCCGTTTTGGTCCTTTGAACAATTTACAATATCCTCTCTAAGCTCTTTAAGCAACTCACTGCGCTGCTTCCCGGGTACTACCTCAATAACCTTTTGAATCACCCGACAACCATATTGATGTAAACATAAATCAATAATATGCCCTTTCATTTGAGAAGCAATATAAGACTGCTGAGCGTTATCACCGAATTCTAATATTTTCTGTAATACATAATTTCCAAACACATCCGTTATCAAATCAAACACGCGAGGTTCAAGTTCCTGAAATATTTGATGCATCTCTTCCTTATCGACTGTTTCTAGCAAATCTTGAATAAACCGTGATCCATGCTGATCGACACTGAATTCAATAATATTACCTTTAACCTCTTTTAAGGTTACGATCTTATTCTTATTGTTTCTAAATTTTTCCAATACTTCATTCCCCGTGATAGTGGAACCAATGATTGAGGGTGATGACGTTAACCTACTAAAATTTTTTGGTTTCAAAGTTGTATCCCTTGCCTTATACTTAAATTCTGAACTATCTTCCGTGATTTTACAAGTGGAAAGCACACATGATAACAGATCCTTCCTTACATCGGAGTGCGAATGAGATGCCGAACTCGGATCAATATACGATTGACGGGTCCCCACTCGATTGGCAAAAGCTGTCAATTCATTTCTTTTACTGTTGTTATCGAGAGATTCGAAATGAAGAAAAGAAGAATCAAAATGCTGAGAAGGCCTTTCATTATAATACCCTCTGTGATTTGAGCTTGTAAGACCATAGCCAATCACCGAAGAAGATCTAGAAGCATATCTATCAACACTGTCACAGTTGGTATTGTTAAGCATTGTATGGGAATCATGGGTTGTCAATGAAGACTTCCAATCAACATAATGATTACTTTTCGGAACCGCCTGATGAAATTGGTGCGGATTTCTAGCCTGCGCGGCCCCAGATTCATGACCATTCAAATCATTACCGAAAAATTGACTGCTGTAATTATTGTTCCCGGCTAAAGAAGTTTGAGATGGAGGCGATAACAAGAAAAATGACGGCACACCTTCAGGTGATTGAGGCCTTAGGTTATTAAACTTATTATCACCAGAATAATTATATGTGTCATCAAAACTACCATTTCTTGATCGGGGAGGTGAATTGGGAAAAATATTTGGTTGAACAATAGGACCATTATTTGCGGATTGATTGCTCAAGGCATATTTTTGTGTAGACGCTGAGAAAGATGATTTCATTTGTCTATCCTCCTTATAGTAACCATTCGCATTCCCATCATTAGAGACTTCAGTTTTTAAAATATCCCAGATATAAGATGGACTTAGACAATCCGGTGAGTTAGAGTACGAAGGTGACGGGGTAACTGAAAAATCTAATTTTGGAACAAGTTCTTGGCTAGGGAATAACGAGGCTGACCAGATATCATTAGTGCCGATTTTATAATGGCTTGGTTCAACACGAGAGCGATTCATTGCAATAATTAAGATCGACGCAAATATATGAGTAAGTTGGCAAAATTAAGGATAATATCTAGTGAAATAAATAATTAGTTGTGAAACCTTTGGTATTGAAAAGTCACAGAACGAGTTCGGAGGAAAAAGACGAAGAAAAAGCAACCCGAAGGAAATATATATATTAATCGGAATACGCAAAGAGCTTATCACAATGCAAAAGTAATTAGAACAATTCAATAAATGTGTGGACTTATATGTAAAAATGGGTTACTTTTTTAAACTCGATAATGCCGGGCTTGATAACCGTTAATGTTTCACCCCATTTCCACCTTGGCGGTTAATATGAAGTCGCACTCCGAACCATGGGATCATCTCATATAAATGCAAGATATATTGCCAGAACACAATAAAGAAAATCTAATTGCAGATTCTATAAAGTTGCTGCTAAACACGATTGAATTTTGTTGATTTATATTTTTCTTTAAGGTGTAATCGAGATAAGAATGGCGACCAGATAAGAGGCTCATAAGGTGTTATGAATCAAGGATCTGAGGCTGTTGTGGAATTCCCAACGCTACACCAAAAGCGCGCATCTTCAATCGTGGGTGGATACTTAATGGATTGTTTTAATGAGGTAAAAAAATATTCACAAAAGGTTTAAACAAGAAGAAACCTATTGAACAAAAAAACATGGAATCCCGACCTAGATCAAATACTCGAACAGTGAAAAATACTTATACGGGTAGAAAGAGAGCTAGATTAGATGATACATGCTCACAAAATTCACTAAAATCAGCTTATCCGGACAATGATAGGCTTAAAAAAATCTTTGAAGCTAGTTCGAGTATTGAGCCTTTATTATTAGGATCCAAAAAATTTAAAGACGTGGAGGGCATCGATGAGGGGTGTCCTTCAGGATCAATCTTCGTCAGTGCATCATCGATGTTGCAAGATGATCCAGGCCCACAAATTTCAAGCCAATCAAAGAAATCCGCCACAGTGATGAATATGCCCAAACCAACATTATTAAAACCTATTCGGATACCATTGAAAAAAACAACCTCAAATAAACTAACTCAAACTCAATTAGCCTTTGGCCCCCGGTTAAAAGTTACGTGTTCTGAATGTAATATGACTTATTTACCTACATCTAAATCTGATACGGATATGCATAAAAGGTTTCATTTACGTGCCTTTGAGGGCAGAGAATGGAATTCCGAATGGGGGACGATGGTATATCGGGATGCATTAAATCAAGATCATCACATTGTTCAGGTGGATTCCTCTAAAGTATCTGAAAGACGAACATTAGATGATCTACTGGATCTAGTGAATACTGAACTTAACGCGCCTAAAGATCGTGAATTATGGAAATCAAAAAAGGACGGTAATGGAGCAGCGTTTTTATACATTATTGGGAAACGAGCTGTTGGCTTGATAACTTTAGAACGAGCTCATATAGGCCGTTGGATGAGTATAAAGACGGGCGAAATATTGAATGGTCAGCTTAATATAATTTTTGGTATATCACGGATTTATGTTGCTAAAAAGTATCGCCGGCAAGGAATATCTTTCAAGTTATTGAATACTGCATGTTGTAAATTCATTTATGGAATTGAAATTCCCAAGAATAAGGTAGCTTGGAGTCAGCCAAGTGCCACGGGAGGCAAAGTCGCTAGTAAATGGGCTGGAGAGTTAGTGACTACTGACGATATCCATGGATCCAAGGGTCTATTGACGGAAGATGATTTAAAAGTACGTGTTTATCTTGAAAATGACGTGGAAAATGAATTTTCATGAATGATAGAGAGAGAGGGCTATTTTTTGAATATAAATCACATAAAATTGTACTATAGGATGAAATGTTTTGTTTTAAAACAAAGAAATAAATAATGAGATAAATAATGAGATATACCGGATGATGAAATAAAGAAACATGAAACAAAAAAAAAATACGATTATAATAAGATTAAGAAATATCGTCAAATGCTCTCCAACTCTCACGAATCAATTCCCATTTTGTATTTTCGTTATCGGCATTAGAATGACTAGAACCATAGATATCCTGATCATTGACATTAGTACTACTGTTATTTGTAGATTTCGATTTCTCTTTTTCGACAATGACATACTTTTCCCATTTACCCTCAACAATCCACACCACAATCAAGGAATTATCAGAACTCCAACCGACGATACCCCAATGGCTAGGAATAGCACTACTCGTGATAGGTGAGTCACTGGTATGAGCTTGAACACGAGCGGAAACAAAACTCCATTCACTGGAAAAATATTTTGGCAAGAGTGGAATTTTACCAAAGACGTGTCTTCGATTGTAAGAATTAAATGTAGAAGTATCAAAGACATGCAAGGTACCCTTATCGGATAGTACCGCTAATCGATTATTAGACGGCGAGAAGGTCATAGAGTGAATTAGGGCACGATCTAAACCACGACGGAATTCATGAATCAGTGACATATTAGTTGTAGCATGAATTCTTATTAAAGTACCGTTTTCGCTGGCACTAGCTAAGAAAGCACCATCATTACTAAGGACTAGACATCGTACGGCGCCCTTATGAGCCCGAACGATAGATACCAAATTTCGTTCTTGACCGCCTGGCGATAAATCAACGACTTGAATTTGACCCTCGGCACGGCCGGGGAATGCTAAGATATTATTATTAAAAGTGGCAATGCCTGAGGGATTATCAGCCGTTTCGTAAGTGGCGATGTGATTGGGCGGGGAAGAAAAGTTATAGACGTGAACTTTAGATTGTAAGACGACTATTATGCGAGTCCGGGACAACATTACATTGAGCACGGTAGATAATTGTTCTAGAGATATAGCTGGACGATGCTTCAGATCATCCCATATAATGACTTTATTCTGAGGGAATTTGGGATTACGCCCACCGCCTACTAATGCTAAGTAGTTGGTTCTATGAAGCATCTGCACAACGGCTACGCCGCCATCACTAAATTCTAAATATGAAATGGTTAGTAAAGAAAACAAACTGAGGAAAGAAAACGCAGTAGAAAAGTGATTTCAAGTTCCTCTGTGTGAGATAGATGCAAGCCATCAGGATATGCACACCACAGGGGTAAAACCAAATCTAACTATGCAATTTCCAAAAATACCAAAAAACCAACGTACCTCGTTTAACTCGCTGTTCCATGGGATCGGTGCTGTAAACTCGGAACCCGTACTCGTAGCCGACCGCGAAACAGCCCTGATCCTGGTTGAATGCCGCCGATAGGAGAACCGGGTTCTTGACGGTACCACGCGAGGGGCCAGCGTCTGGTACAGGCCGCAATTGATTCATGACAGATGAAGGGGAGAGAGGCGACGGTTAGAACGAACGAAGCGTGAAGTTCGGGCGTGAGTGAGGTTAATCTGAACCGGTGTATAGGGAGAGTATCGATCGATGTTGGGCTGATTGATTAGCGTAAACAAGATAACGTAAACCCTAACCCTCCAGCCGCGAACTCACCGGAACGATATCAACGATCTCAGCTGCCTGAGACAAGAACCGGCGAGCTTCGTCTAAGGTGGAGGAGGGGGCGAGGGGGGGGGGGTGGGGGAATAAGCCAAGAGTTGATTTGAATACACATCACTAGATCTACAATCTGTCCGGGCACGCCAAACTCACGCCAGGCATCAGACCGCAGGATCACTGTTTTCATGGTGGCGGCTACATCTATTATGGTGACACACACTCACGGATCTCGCGATGGCCGCACGGCGGCGAGGCTTGGTGCGTTTTTCCGTTTGGGTTTTCCCATTTTCATTTCTGTCCCATCATCGGATTTTGATCTGATTTTATAATTTCTCTCGCTGATTAATCCACGCATCCGGCAAACCATCAATTCCCTGGCTTCCGCACTTTAATTAGAGTTCGCTTTTGTCCTTTGCCTTTGCCTTTGTCCTTTGTCCTTTTCTCCTCCGTCGCCTCTTCCTTCTCCTTCTCCTCCTCCCACGCTCGCTCCAATTAGTCACCCAACCCAATCATGTGCGGTATTCTCGGTCTTCTCTTAGCAGATCAAAACGGTATTGCCAGTGGCGAACTGCTCGACGGTACTTATTTCTTGCAACATCGTGGTCAAGATGCCGCCGGTATCTCCACATGTGGTAAAGGTGGCCGTCTTTACCAGTGCAAGGGTAACGGTATGGCCCGTGATGTCTTCACCCAAAGTAGAATGAAAGGTTTAGTCGGTAACATGGGTGTAGCTCATTTAAGATACCCTACTGCAGGGTCATCCTCCAACTCTGAAGCTCAGCCGTTTTACGTCAACAGTCCCTACGGTGTTGTCTTAGCCCATAACGGTAATTTAGTAAATGCTGACACCCTTAAGACTTATCTTGATCAAGATGTTCATCGTCACATCAACACTGATTCAGACTCGGAGCTCTTACTAAACGTCTTTGCCGCTGAATTGGAAAAGAAGGGTAAATTCCGTGTAAATCATGATGACATTTTCACTGCCCTTGAGGGTGTTTTCAATAAATGTGTCGGTGGTTACGCCTGTGTGGGTATGCTAGCCGGTTACGGTTTAATTGGGTTCCGTGACCCGCACGGTATCCGACCCTTAGTATTTGGCACTCGTACCAAGGAAGACGGATCACAGGATTTCATGTTATCAAGTGAAAGTGTTGTACTTGAAGCCCAGGGTTTCAAGGAATGGAGAGATATCTTACCCGGTGAGGCCGTTATTATCCCCAAAGATACCATGACCCCAGTCTTCAAACAAGTCGCCAAGGCTCTCAGCTACTCGCCCGATATCTTTGAATACGTCTACTTTGCCCGTCCCGATAGTGTTATTGACGGTATTTCCGTTTACAGATCTCATCTTGCTATGGGTGATATGTTGGCTGAAAATATCGCTAAACGATTTGGTGGTCGTGAAAATTTATCTGAAAAGATTGATGTAGTTATCCCTGTTCCTGATACGGCGCGTAATGCGGCATTACAATGTGCCGTTAATTTAGATTTACCTTACCGTGAAGGTTTTGTGAAGAACCGATACATTGGTCGTACTTTCATTATGCCTAATCAAAAGGAAAGAAAGTCAAGTGTTCGTCGTAAACTTAATGCTATGGACATGGAATTTCGGGGTAAGAACGTTTTATTAGTCGATGATTCTATTGTAAGAGGCACTACCTCTAAGGAAATTATTCAAATGGCCCGTGAAGCCGGTGCTGAAAAGGTTTATTTCGCTTCTTGTGCTCCCGCTATTAGATATAATCATATTTACGGTATCGATTTAGCGGATACTCGTGATTTAGTAGCCTTTGATCGTGATGATGCCTCTATCCCCGAAGCTATCGGTGCTGATGAAGTCATTTATCAAGATTTAGATGCTTTAATCGAATGTGTTCGTGCTTCAGGCAGTAATGAAAACATTACTGGTTTTGAAGTTGGTGTCTTTACTGGTGAGTACATTACTGGTGTCGAAGCCGGTTACTTGGAACACTTAGAACGTTTGAGAAAACATAACGATCGTTTGAAGAAAAATACCGTCTTGGCCGATGATGATCCCAAGGCTGAAGTAGATATTGGTATTTATAACGAAGGTGATTACTAGTGAATTAATTAATACTCTTTCGCTTCGCTCAGAGTATAAATTAGTGATGGTATTTTAGAAAAAAAAATATGTTTAGAGATTTTTCAGTTTTTTTTTTGACAGTCTAAGATTAAAAGTCAGCAAAAAAACGAAAAAAGAAAACAACGGAGCTGGTTATTTTGGGCTATTTTATTTTATTTTTATGGATCGGTTATTAGAGTGTATTTTTATGGATAAATCACGGTAAATGGTGATGAGACGGTGGTGTATTATTTTCATTAGTCCCATTATATTATTTTTTTTAGTTAATTTGTTCTATAAGATCTTAACCATTTTGAATTCTTTCAATTATTAATTCTGTTATATAATATGAGGTTCTCTTGGGTTATACATTAAAGGGTTAAAGAGCAAATAGACGAGTATTATTTTCAAAAGGGTTTTTATAATTTCATAATTTCATAATTTTGTATTAATTGACTAGCATTTAAATAAATATATATTTGTTTTTAGCTTTAAGTTATCAGGATACTTATAACCTGGATAGGTCCTCGTATTCGGCAACACTGAATAAAACGTTAGTAAGTATATCAAGAATGAAGTTAACCTTGCGATAAGAGTAAATACGTACGCTTCTAATTCGATCTTGATGGCCTTGTTGGGGAAGGCGACACTATAAAATAGGAGAGGTTAGTAAAAAGCCGAAGAGAGGGAAGAGAGAAGGGTGAAGTCCTTCACTATGAGGGCAATTGATCAATGCCAATGCTGTATATACATACACAATACAAGATCTGGCAGGACGGTTAACGAAAACCTAAATGAGAAGAAAAGAAAGAGTTAGATTCCAATTAGAGTGAAGGGTGAGATGGGAACAAGAAAAACATACTTCTTGGTAGATCTTGTTAATGGCGGGACCATCTTGACCGTTAGAAATGAAGAGAAGGACCTTTAAGACCTTGTCAACACCAGAGCCAGCGGCTTCGAGAACCTTCTTAAGGTTGTTGAAGGCATTACGCTAAAGAAAAAGGAAGAAAGAAATAAAAAGTTAGAACGATACTCACAAAGTAAAGGTCCACAAAGGGGCATGTGTCTAACACATAGATCAAAACATACGGCTTGTTCTTCAACGGATTCAGGGAGGTTACCTTGAGCATCGGTACCAACTTGACCAGAGGTGAAGACGTGACCGTTGCTCTTCCAGGCGGGAATAAGGAAGGGGGCGGCCTCGGCTTCGTTAATATCGGCGTAAGTGATGGGTTGCATTGTGGATAGTGTGAGTAAATAGAGTTAGATCTGATTGATAGCCAGAAGAGAAGAGAAATATAAAGGGCGGGGATCAATGGATACATATACCGTCAAACGTGGGGTCGCGCCGAGCCATGCCACGGGACTGGTCGTGGCGGAACACGCGCCGATCACGGCAGGCGGCTGCCGTGATCGACGGATTGCCCAATAAGGCCACGGCTATAAATTTAACCATGGTTTCGGGTTTAAATTACTCACATAAATCTAGTTAAAGACCCCATGATTGCGATATTATTGGATGAAACTAGGTTGGCAAGTGAAATGCTAATCGGATTATGAGATAGCTGGTTATGAGAGGGATAAATTTAAAGCCCTTTATAATTTAAAAATACACAATGATAAGATTGAGCTGCTATTTTAATACTGTTAAATGTACTAATTAAATTACCTTCTATGCGGGATGAGAATCCGCATCGGAATCCGTCGTGCGGCGTTTCAAAGATAGACAGTTAAGGATGGTGGAAGTTTCCCGGTTCGTCAAGGTGTCCGCAGGCGATGGGCTCAGAGTGATGATTAGGTCAGCGGTAGCGCTTATGTCCTCCGTTAGGGCCCCAGTCATGCTTTCATTATCTTCATTGCTTTGATTCCCCGTACTTACGTCAAATTATCGTTGACGTAATACTATTATATCTTACTTCTATCTCGTTGATAACAATTCTCAATGATTTCCCTTATTCAGGTTTAGATCTTTGTTACGGTTTCGTATAATGGCCCTTATGTGACAGGTCTACTTTAACTGGGTATTCCGGATATCTATTTATATAAACTCTCGATCTCCCTCTTCTTTAATATTTGAAAGATCAACAGTTTGTAATTCTGTTTCCTCGCCTAACGCTTCTTAATACAAATCTCTACAATCTGATGAACTATTCTTTTCATGTTATAAATTGTAGTCACTTGTAATATCGCTAACGCTCATTATTATTATTCCTTCTTAGATTCTCCATTATATCATTTAATTGTTTGTTACTATTAAAAGGTACGGTATTAATAGTCTAGCATCAAACCCTAACCTCTATAACTACCCTGGTTTTACATCTTACCTTACGTCACCATTACATCGAGGTATCGTATCCACATCATCTATACAGAAACGACATCGGCGCCGGCCTCGATATCAGCATGGCCCGAAAACATCATAGTGAAGATTACAATTATTTCTTTGTGCCCGATCTCACTTCTCAACTAAAACACCGCTTTCCTCCCCCGAAGCCTGCCCGTCCAATCGTCCGCTTAACCGTCAGTACCCCTTCTTATCCATTCTTCCCTCACACGTCGCCGCCGCCACTAATCTGCAATCAGTGGCTCATATTGTCAACTCCCAACTCTCAACGATATTAACTTAGTTTTTCTCTTCGTTTTTTTCGTTTTTTTTCGTTTTCTTGGGCTAGGCAATATTTTTTGATTTCATATCATTAAAATTCGCTCGTTTGAATAACAAACTACAACCCATCACCCTCACTCACTGGCTGCTCGTATAGGCCAACATATCCCTTCCTTCTTCTCCCGTTTTTAGCGCGCAGTTGCCAAAATTATAATGTCATCTACCGAAACGCTATACACCATTCTCGGGGTCGAGAAGTTTGCGACCGATGATGAAATGAAAAAGGCTTACAAGAAACAAGCATTGAGATTGCATCCTGATCGTAACTACGCTAACGTTGAAGAAGCCACTAAACAGTTTGCCAAAGTTCAAGCCGCTTATGATGTCCTTTCCGATCCCCATGAAAGGGCATGGTATGATTCTCATGGTTTAAACGGGGCTCGTAGTAGCGGTACCAAGGCCACAGCTAATATTAGAATCACTACCACTGATGAATTGCTCCGTTTCTTCGACCCCATGATTTATATCAATAGTACCCCTGATCAATTCTATTCCCTTATTGATGATCTATTCCGTCAATTAGCTACTGAAGAAAAGGAAGCCGCTCTCGACGCTGATTTGGCTCCACCCCATGAAGTCCCCTCATTTGGTGATCGATTATCGGCCTGGACTAAGGAAGTTAAACCCTTTTATGACTTTTGGGCTTCCTTCTCCACTGTTAAACAATTTGCTTGGTGTGATGTTTACCGTACCATGGACGCCCCCGATCGTAGAATTAGACGTAATATGGAAAACAAAAATAAAAAATTTCGTGATGTCGCCAAGAAGGAATTTAATGAGACCGTTCGTGCTTTAATTACTTTTATTAAACGACGAGACGCTAGAGCTCAAGTTAATTTAAAACGTGATAGACTTAAAAAGTCTCAAGCTGATGCTGCATCAAAGTCTCAAGCTATGCGTGACCGTAAGGCTAATGCCACTGCACGTAAATTCGGTCAACAGGTGTACGAAGAACAAGATTGGGCTAAAGTTAACGATGATGGCTTTTTTGCTACTGCCTCTAGAGATTCTACCCCAGCTACCAACACCACTACTAGTAACAATGTTGATGATGATTCGGAAGATGAAAATAGCTACGAATGTGTGGTGTGCGATAAAAGTTTCAGTACTCAAAAGCAATTAGTTGCCCATGAACAAAGTAGAAAACATATTAAGGCTGTTGATGAATTTAAGCGTGAAATGAAAAATGAAGGTATAAATCTTGGTATTGACTCTGGCTCTGATTTGGATTCTGATGAGGGCCAATCTTCAACCCAAAATAATAATAATAATGATGATAGTTCGAGTGAAGACGATGAAGATTCTGGTATTAATATCAAGAATAATAATAGAGGTAAATTCAATGCATTCGCCGCTCTGAATTCTGATTCAGATGAAGACAGTGATGAAGAGGAAGAAGAAGAAAAGGAAGAAGAGAAGGTTAAACCAGTAATTGAGAAATTGAGTCCCTTCGACGCATTCAATGACGATTATGACAGTGAAGAAATCAGCGAAGAAGAGGAAATTAAAAAACCATCAAGCAAAGCCAAAAAAGCGGCTCCTGCCAAATCTACTCCAGTTGAACCTCTTTCATCAAGCAGATCCAAATCAAGTAAGGGATCCAAAAATGACGATACCCTCAGTGAGCTTTTAGCCAAATTAGAAGGCACGAAGTTAAATGTTGCCGGTTCCCGTGATGATAGTGATAATGATTTTAGTTCTTCGCAAGGAAAGAAGGTCGGTAAGGCCAAGTTGAGAAAGGAAAAGAAAATGAGTGCTGCTAGTCATTTTGCCAATAAATGTGGTGTTTGTCAAACTGACTTTTCTACTAGAAATAAGTTATTTGAACATGCCAAAATCAGTGGTCATTCATCTACTGCCGCTAAGAAGAGTACCGGTAACAAGAAGTAGTTATATGCTTCTTTTATCATCCTTTCATAATACCTTTCCTACATTCAATTCATTTTTTATTTCTCTACTTGCATTTTTGTCCTTTTGAAATTATTTTCATTCCTGATATGATTTAGTTTTTTCTCTCTTTTTTTGTCGTACCTAGAGTATAGACGTGTATTTTACTATCAGTTTATTTATATACAAATAATAGCTAATTTCCTAGATAAATATGAGTATATCTTCGTTCATGAACCCAAGAGGGTTTCAGATAGACACAAAAACCAAAACCACTTACGAAAATGATAAAAAAAAATTGGGATCAAGATATTAATCTAAAACTTTATTAAACAGATATTAGAATAATAAAAATATATAATATAATACAATCAAAGGAAAATAAAGACAATTTTAAATTATGCCTTTACTCATCCTTTTGAATTAGCTTCTTTACTTAATAAAGATAAATTTGGGCTTTACTATCTTCAGTGTTAAGTAATCTCTGAATAGTGGGAATTGTTTCATTAATATCCCAGATATTATGCTTCTTGGAATCAAGGAATGAAGAATCTAAAACAATATCAGCGATTTGACTAATTGAGATAATGTTGTTTTCAATAAGCTTAATAATACGGCCGGGAGTAGAAATGGCTAAAACACTTGGCGTAATCTTGATAAGCTTTTCATCATTAACTAAAGAGTTCTTATTGATTAACTTTAATGAACTACCGGGGATCTTTTTAGTGGCTCTGTGTAAATCACAAACTCGGATAGCTGATTGGCATAAAACAACGATAAACTTTTTATTTTCATCAACTACGATAGGAGCCGCCTTCTTGTTTGATTTCTTCTTTTCCTCTTTAACGGGCTCCTTTTTGTTGGTCTTAGGTTCCTTGGGAATAACATTCTTGAAATAATATCTCAAGTAAGTCATAAAATTAGCCTCATCTCTGGCCTTACTCCAATCAGTTGTGGCCTTGATTTGATTTTGTTTAATGTATAATTCATCGAGTTCAATAGTTGATAAATTCTCGTTCTTAGATCTGATCTTAGAGGCGATGTAATCAGCAATTAAACTTTCATCTAACTTTGACAATTGAACCTTTTCTTCAACTAATTGATCTAATTTTTGCTTCTTTTTCATGGCAAACTTACTATTTTCAGACTTATTCTTTCTCTTAGAGCTCTTAGTCATAATCATTCTACCATCTTCCGAGTCTTCAGCGCCGTTATCGAAAGCAATCTCATCTTCATCAGAGAGAACTTGGTTTGTGTCATCATTGTCGGATTCAAAATCGACAGCGTAATCAAGACCATCATCTAAGGTATCGGCAGCTTCAGCATCATAAGCCAGTTCGTTAATTTTTCCTTGAGCAGACATCTTGGTGTTCAGGTCTAGATATGGGTTTGAATAAGTTGAATTATTATATCGATCTAAGATCTGTCTGGTTATCTATGAAAAAATGAAAAAAAATACTGATAGTGTGAAAGGTGCATACCTAGGTCTACTATAATATGAGTGCGACTATTTCACAGACTTAGATATTCATACCGGGCTGCCAACTACCCGTAAAACTTATAATCCCTTCAGAATTATTACCTCATCATCGTGGACTGAGTGTGTTTTTAGATAAATAGTATTCATTTTACTTACCGTAGATTAAAATATAATATCATCAAAAATTTAATATATACATCTATTATGCTGTTTTGTATAATTTTTGTTTAGTTTATTGATTTATTTGA
Organism: Nadsonia commutata; assembly: GCA_030563525.1. Lineage (NCBI taxonomy): Eukaryota > Fungi > Ascomycota > Dipodascomycetes > Dipodascales > Nadsonia > Nadsonia commutata. The sequence continues at coordinate 74,187 of JAKUCD010000033.1, forward strand.
GTTTTTCACAAATAGCTTGAACCAAACTGTTTGATTGAAATAATTCGAAAGGAAAGAGGTTATAATATTTCTTAAAAATACATGATTAAATAATTGTAGTTACAATATACTGATTAAGGAGTTACCTATTGTAAGAGTTACTACTCTATTTTCATATTGATTGCCTGATATAGAGGTCTGGATCACGTGATGGTTCTCTATGGCCAAAAACTCCCAATGGAGGTTACCCGGTGGCGACCGAATAATATAATATGCATTTGGTATTACGATAACAACATGGTTTCAATATACTATTATCCGCCCTCACCGATACAATATAACCATGACTCTGAAGTGTTTATATATCTAGCTGAGCTTACTGTCTCGACAGTAAGCTGGCCCGATATCAAGGAGGCGACCTATTATTAGATGATGCTTACACCACGTTCTGTCGTAACTACATATCTTATCCTAGGTAATCGGTAGCCGCACATTGGCAGTTGTTTCTTTGGAAAGGTAAAGCGCGTTTGAGAAACAAAGAGAAGTGTACATCGATGGTTTCGTATCAGGGGTAGATAAGAGTACGGAACTAAGGTCTTTCGGGTATATCCTTATAGGGGTTTAGTATAAATCCTACAATGGCGATAATTATAGATGGAACTGGCTTGCATAAGGAAAATGGCTCATAAGCTTTAGATCAGGTGATGCGCAATACCTGATATACTTTGCTTTGCTTCAATCTTCATACCTTCATATTATTACCATTCATATACTTTTCATTTGATAATGAATTCAGATTCGCTCGATTACCTTAGAGATACGCTCAGTTGTACCATTGCCGCTCCAAAGGGCCCAGCTTATCAGAGCTCCAGTGGTGATAGCTCGCCCTTGCCACTGCCGCAAATGTATACAAGATTAGAACATCGTGAACCTGGCTTGGATTCTGAGCAGACCTCAACCGGTGTAATTTGGGCAACAGAACGAGCAGAAGAAAGAGGTTACCAAAAGGATGATCCGAGTATGTATAATTTTTTCGGGTAACCCGGAATTGATTTGATTATACTAACTTTATTCATATTAGCATGGGTCAATCTTGGTCAAGGTGCCCCCGAAGTTGGTGATATACCTGGCTGTTTTGAAAGACCAACTACCATCCCTGTGAGGAAGGTTAGTCGGGAATATGGCTCGACAGCTGGTGTTAAAGAATTGAGAGAAGCAGTGGCTAACTTATATAACACCGAATACCGTGCTGGTAAACAAAGTCAGTATACTTACGAAAACGTCTGTATTGTTCCAGGCGGTAGAGCTGGTCTTATTCGTATAGCTTCTATTTTGAAGGACTGTTATCTTTCTTTTTTCTTCCCCGACTATACTGCTTACTCTGAAATGCTTTCCTGTTTTAAAAAGTATGTGTCACTTTGATTGTGATATACTTCGGTCAAAATTGTGTTCTAACCTTTACTTTCCTTATTAGTTTCTCTCCCATCCCAGTACCACTTGACGACAGTGATCAATACCATGTTCATCTGGATATCATAAAAGCTGAACTTCATCGAGGTGTCACTGCTCTTTTAACTTCAAATCCGCGCAACCCTACCGGTCAATGCATTCGCGGTGATGATCTCAAGAATCTTCAGGATATGTGTCGTAAAACATGTCTTATGATCATGGATGAGTTTTATTCAAGATATAATTACACTACTAATTGTGACGGTTCTGGGGTTAGTGCGGCTGCCAATATTATCGACGTTAACGACGATCATGTTCTTATTGTAGATGGTTTAACCAAAGCTTTTCGATTACCTGGCTGGAGGGTTTGCTGGATTATAGGTCCTAAGCCATATATTAAGGCACTGGCTTCGGCTGGTTCCTATTTAGATGGTGGTTGCAATGTACCTTTTCAAGAGGTAGCGATTTCCTTCTTGGAGCCAAAATTAGTCATAAAAGAAATGGCTGCTTTACAAACTCATTTCAAGATGAAAAGAGATTATTGTATTGATCGACTTCAAAAAATAGGATTCGTCTTCAAATCAATCCCTGAATTCACCTTTTATATATGGCTTGACGTATCCCACTTGCCAGATAAAATCAACTCTGCCTTTGGATTTTTCCAGGAATTAATTAAGGAAAAGACAATGGTTGTGCCTGGGGTGTTTTTCGATTTAAACCCTTTGGCCCGACGTGAAATTCATCATTCCCCAATGTTTAAATTTGTCCGAATCTCTTATGGCCCAGAACTTGAATCTTTGAAAATGGGGATGGACGCTATCGGAAGGGTAGTCAAGAAGCACTCTCAGTAGTGAAAGAGTTGATGGTGATACGTGTCGCCTAGCTCACATGAAACTAGTTGATTCTGCTCGAATAAATTATGATAATTTCACAGATATTTTATATACCGCTTATTTATTTTCCAACGTACGATTTTTGTCTGTATGCTTCAAATCACTTTCAAGTGATATTTATTCAATACATTCCGCTTTTTATTTCATTATTCTGTCAGCTTATTCTTAAAACTTCTTTGCGTTTAAATGTGAGCCATAATTAGGCGCATCAATAGCAATTAGATATGAATGACAGTGATTATTCTTGACTTCAAGTCTACATAAGCTAAGTTCAAGAGTATTTCGACAATAAATGCACCACTTTATGTACCAAGAGCTAAATCCAACCCAAGATCCAAGTATTATGGTGCGAAATATGCTAGATATCAAATCATTACGTACCAATTCGCCTGTAACGTTAACACTTGAACGTATTTTTTGCAACCCTTATGAAGAACTGTTTATCTTTAATTCATAAAATTTGCTTCCGCGAGTTATGCCCAGAGTACTCTGAACCTTAATTAGCCCAGATGAGGCCATAAATAATGGCATATCTGGAGCTGTTTCTGTTAACATCCAGGGCATTATATATTCTCCTTTTTTACACCTCTGGTGGGATTCTCTTCATCGATTTTACTCGAAATTAAATATGAAATTGACTGTCTACTTCCTCATTTATATTTATACATATCGGGATGAAAGCAAGGTTTTTGGCGAATAAAATTCGTTCATACTAATTAATGGAATTGCTACAGTTCCATTTATCGGCCGCATCTTGAGATGAATATTCTATCCAAGAGTTTCCAGAAGGATCGTTTATACTGAAAGTAAAGGGGAAATATTGAACATCTCCAACAACAACTCTAGAAAGCATATCGATAACAGCTTGGATTTTATCAAACATATCACCATTGATCTGAAGTCTGGTTGGTTGATCAGCTGATAAATCAGTGATAATCTGGATAAGAATACCATCCACGGTAGTTAACTGTCCACGTTTTGCCGGAATTTCAATTTGAAATTCTTGAAATGTGCAAATACACGATTCGGACTTGACGATTTGACGATTTAAATCTTCCGGGGTTTCGACTTTAAATGAGCATCTTACTCCTTGTGCTTTACTCGGAGCCCGCAGAATTTCGGTAAACTCAAAACCGCATTGTTTGCAATCAAACGGTACTGTCGTAATCTCACCAAAGTGGGGGATTATAACGGATTCAAGTACGGCTTGGCCAACTGTGCTACAGTTCACGCATAACACATCCTGCTTTTGTTTAGATTGAGTGCCATCTACCTCGACTTCTTCACCAGTTGACCTTAATCTCTTCCCATGTTCAGACTGATCTTCAGTTTCAGCGCGAGATCTCTTATTATCAAAAGACATTCTTATCACTTAATAAATTCGTCGGTTTACAAGTTCCTCGAACGAGTTAATGAATTATGTCAGCCGCAAGTTCCCAAAAGTTTATATATACCCTGTTGGGAAATACTGAAATGTCCCATTTCTACGTCCATAATCGATCAATTCATAAACGACAGTATTGCCAAGCTAATAAAGAAAGGTTATGTTATTAGTGGCGTAATACTTGAAATTTCTTTATACATTTGATTTGAATTTTTTGAGTGAAACGATAAAGCTTAAAGGCTGGCTATTATTTGAAATAAGTGAAAAAAAGTGAGAACGTCGAAATCATTCGAAAGGAAATCATCGCTTAACCGAAAAACGACACACCAGGAGACTTAAAAATTTTCTATAAAGCTGAAAGATGGATACATCTTATTACAATCATCCAGCTCATATGGGGATGCCCTATGATGCAGGTGACCAATACGAACATTTTGGTGGAATAGAACATATGGCTCATGTCCATCAGCAAAGCATGGTTGACTTAGTTGACGGCAGTGTTTTGGCCGAACAACCAGTTGAGCAACCGTTCTATGTTAATGCTAAACAATATCACCGAATCTTGAAGAGGCGTCAAGCGAGAGCCAAATTGGAGGAAACGCTGCGAATTTCAAGAGCAAGAAAACCCTATCTACACGAAAGTAGGCATAAACATGCCATGAGACGGCCAAGAGGTCAAGGTGGTAGATTTTTAACAGCAGCTGAGATTGCTGAGAGAGAAAGACAACAAGCCGTCGAAATTACTGAAATGCCGGCATCTCTAGGTGAAGATGATGTTAACAGCTTTGTCGCAGATGATTTAGTTCATCAAGGAAATAACGGCACTTATATTGATAACAAGAGTTCTCCATCTCCTACATCTGATGAACTTAATATTCCTGACGATAGCGAGACTGTATCAAAATCGCCTGTGAGCGATAATGTCAATGTGAATGGGGTTACAGAAACTCTGAATCATGACAGTTTAATCGATGACACTAATATCATAGAAAAGGAACCTACTGAAGTTGAACATGATACCCAAGGATCCAGTGCTAGTGATATAATCGCCGGTGAAGTTTTGAACATTGAGAATTGATTCCTGCTGTCGCGTGAATACTTACCCCGCATCATTCACACTATAACAATATTACGAATTTACGAATGCAATTTAATGTCTATCAAGACTCTCAGTATTATTACTTATTTTATCTTTTTCTTTTTCTTTATCTTCAATTCTCTCTTATCAAACTTCTACAATATTACTTTAATGTTTTAATATCATTTTGACCCTTATGCACGATCGTATGCTTAGAGCTCTTTTTTTCCAAATTTTACTTATATATTTATTATAGATATGAATAAAGCTTAATTTGCCTCTACAATATTTTCATAATAAATGATGGAACAAAATAATACTTATCTTAAAAATCTTGCTAAATATTTATTTAAAGTGTCTTTTCAATGAGTTCGATATTGTAAACTTCCTTAAGCTCCTTGATCAAGGGGTCACATATTTCTGAAGTTATAGGAGCCAAAACACCGGGGGTAGCAATAGTACCGTTAAGAACCTGCTTAACGGCAACGGCACAGGGGACACCTACGGTCTTGGCCATGGCAGAGTAACCATCGACTTCACCGTAAGCAACCATAGTAGAAGTTCTAGTTTCAGTCTTACCATCGGCCCATTCAATACCGAACTTGTGTTGAAGCATGACTAAATCACGTTCACCTTCAGCGAATTGCATTAATTGTTCAAGGGTAGCACAGAGTGTGTCAAGGGGAGTAGAACGGGGGGTAATGGGAGTGGAGGAGAAGAGTCCTAACCATCTGAGACCATTAAGAATGCGTTCCTTGTCGGTGTCACTCTTGAAGATGGTTCTGGAGACAATAGCATCAATTAAGTCCTTTTCTTCGGTGGATTCAATCTGAAGTAACTTGGCGAGAGCGACGTTCCAGGCAATGGGGGAGGTGGAAGGCTTGAGGTATTTAACTTCAGCGTCAGAGAGGAATCCGATATCGACAAGGACTTTGACGAATTCAGGGAAACCTTGATAACGGAGAGTACCTCTAATAATAGTTTCGGCTTCAGGGATGTTATAGCGCTCCTTGTAAGGGGTAGAATCACGGTTAGGGTAGGCGACGAAAGCGTAACCGGGGTAAATGTAGTAAGGAAGGGCGGCCTTCATTAATTCTTCACCTTCAATTTCTTCGATCTTACCATCCTTGTAATACTTGGCTGAGTTTCTAAGGGCGAGAAGTACACCACGGGAGGACCAAGAGAACTTGTAACCAAGAGGGTTATCAGAATCTTCGGGGGAAGGGAGACCACCACAATAAGAGAGGAAGGACTTAATCTTACCACCGGCCTTGTGAACTTCATCAATGGTCTTAATGGCGTAGAGATGATCAATACCGGGGTCAAGACCAATTTCGTTCATGACAACGATACCGGCTTCCTTGGCAGCTTCGTCGAGTTCTATCATAGCAGGAGAGACATAAGAAGTGGTTACAACGTGAGACTTCTTTCTAATAGCTGACTTGATAACATCAGCATGGAAAGTATAAGGGATCAAGGAAATTACAAGATCATGTTGTCCAATAGCTTCATCAAGGGCAGCTTCATTAGTGACGTCAACTGAGATAGCCTTGGCCTTGTCACCGGCGAGAGCTTGCGCGCTAGCAAGAGTCCTACAGGCGACCGTGACATCAATGCCTTCGGTCGCGGCGAGAACATCAACAGTAGGTTGGGCAACGAAACCTGAACCAAGTAAAAGAACTCTCTTGGGATTTAAAGTATCGAAATCTCTCTTCATCCTATGGCAATGCGTTAGTTTTGTGGGGGAATTCGCTATGACGTGAAGCCAAGTGCAGGGTCTTTAAAAAGCACCACGCGTACATGTGGGTCTGAAGATAAGGCCCAGCGCTTATCACTTAATTGCTCAAAAATCATATCTTAGAGATATAAAAGAAAATTCGAAACCCCTTAGCTTCTAATAGGGGAATGAATAAATATTTTTACAAAAATATTACGAAAATGGTTTTACTGTACAATTGTCTCTGAAGAATTTAAGTGGTAAATAGTAGTTTCTTTAACGTTCCATTGTAAAACTGACGTAAAGCACTCAAAACTAAACTACTCAGTCCGTTTTTTGATAATAATATACATTCATATCTGCCATATAGATGAGATCAAGTATCTATAACTACCAGAATGTTAAACTTGCAAATAGAAGTGAAGTCGACCCCTTTGCAAAGTCCTGCTAGAGAACAAGTTTGGATAATTATCCTAAAATCCTCTGGGGGCACCTCTACCACCTCTGGGGGCACCTCTTCCACCTCTCATGGCACCTCTGGGGCCGCCTCTGCCGCCACCCCTGCCTCGGGTAGGTACCTCCTTTTTGGGGCCTCTATCTTTTAATTTAGGAGTGTCGTCGATAAGAAGCGTGTCCAACGGTAATGAATCTGGCAAGACATAGTATCTAATATTGTTGCCTCTAATATTGATGTAATCTAAAGAAGTGGGGTCGCGATGCTTAATAGTCATTTTAACGTTTCTCAACGTCGTATTCATATTAGGAGATACGGAAACGATGGTTCCAGCAACGACAGTACCTATTAAAAACCAATTTATTAGTAGTTGATTCAGAGTAGAGAGAAATTTCGTCAAGGTGAAGAGATAGCCAAAAAAATGCACTTCTTCAAAGACTTCTTCAACGGTCTCTTCAACGGTCTCTTCAGTAATTTTTAAGTAAGGTTACAGAGACGTAATGTTCCAGAGGTAAAATGTTGTACATACCATTTTTCAATTCGATTTGAACTGATTCGTTTGTCAGCTTCATCAAAAATCTGATCAAATAATAGATGGTTAGTAAACATGCTTGATCGTATATGCTCAAAGATGACAGTACGTAACCGCGCTTTGTAGTTACCACCAGATGAATGCCTCACAAAGGAGATCGCGAACCTTACGGTTGTAAGTATAGACGCTCTACACCCGGCCAGAAAAACATACCTTACTAGCTTCATTGTAGATCGATTATATATATATATATGGTTGTGGATATTCTGATTATGCAAACGTGTGATGTCAGTTACTCTTTAGCGTAGGTCCAATTTTAAAAAGTAAGTGCTCGTAAATACCCGCAGGCCCACGTATACACATTGCTGGGAGTTGTGGTTGATAAACTGACTTAAGGGAAATTCCAAAAGTCTTAGTAGAATTAGTGAGAAGGTGCTCTTGAATTCGTAAAGATGGTTTTAGTTTTACTTAAAAATAAGGCTTCTAAATCTAAGGTTGCTAAGCTTCCTAGTTCGGTTGACGTTGACTTATCGGCCAATTGTGCAGTAATTGCTGAAGCCATTAATGCCCAAACTGGTCTTGACGTGAATAGAATCCGTTTAACTGTTCCGGCCAAGGATGATGATAAACCCAGTTCCTCCTCTGAAAAGAAGAAGAAGGACATTGTCTTAGTATCTCATAGACCTATGAATGAATTCTTTACTGATTCTGAGACAATTGTCTATGTTAAGGATCTTGGTCCCCAAATTGGTTGGAGAACTGTCTTCGTTATTGAATACTTCGGCCCCCTTTTGATTCACCCCATTTTCTACTTTGCTCAGCAGTTAATCTATGGTCAAAAGTTTGAACACACCCGCATTCAACAGCTTGCTTACTTATTTGTGATCTTACATTTCATTAAGCGTGAATATGAGACTATTGCTGTTCATCGATTTTCTTTAGCTACCATGCCTGTATTTAATGTTTTTAAGAACTCTGCTCATTACTGGATTTTATCTGGATTTAACTTAGCCTACTTTATCTATGCTCCTGGTACATACAATGATGCTCTGGCCCCTGCTTGGAAGAGAATTTTATTTGGACGCGGTTTCCATTTAAGCGAACCTACTGTCAACGTTTTGATTTTGGTGTGGATTTTTGCTGAGATTTCCAATCTTTTAACCCATATGAACTTATCTTCACTCAGATCTGACGGTTCCAAGGATAGAAAGATTCCTTACGGTTATGGTTTCAATCTTGTCTCTTGTCCTAATTATTTCTTCGAAGTCTTAGGATGGGTCGTTTTTGCTATTTTGACTCAAAATTGGAGTTCTGTCCTCTTTGCTACCGTTAGTTTCTTACAAATGTTTGTTTGGGCTGTTAAGAAGCATAAGCAATACAAGAAGCAATTTGGTGACAAATACCCCAAAAACAGAAAGATTATGATTCCTTTCTTTCTCTAGGATGGTACAACAAAACAGGAAAACCGGAAAAATATGTTTCATGATATTATGAAAGAAAGCGTTTCGCAAAAAGGAAAAAGAAGCGATTAAAAAGGAATTTATGGAATCCTATAGTGATTTAGTTCTCTAAAAAATGTGAATAGCTGAAATTTTGTTTCTCGTTTTAGTTTAATCGAAAAAATTTGGAAATATATACCTAACTCCCGAACTAGAAACATGTAGCTATGATAAGAGTGGGCAATCATAATATATAGTTTACCGACTTATGATGTTAGTGTAATGCCCCACCAATTAGGGCCTGGCTCATTCTAGAAACGTAAACGCGTTGTACATTGCATTACCCCCCACTTCCACTTCGACTTTCAGATCAAATCATAATTAATTCCGCCCTGTATCACACATTCTATCTATTTCTTCATTCTTTTCGCCAACGATTCTAGATCTTTGGCTTTATTTTCTTGTTTAGGCCTTCGAATTTTCCACGATCACAACAGGTAATCTTTTTGATATTTAATTAAAACAGTATGAATCTGGATGCTACTAATTCTTTACCTTTTCGAATTTTTCCAGGCCGTAGTGACAAAAATTATCCGATCATTCCCACCCACTTTCATTCCTTTATCTTATTCTACACTTTAATTATTCTATTTTTTTATATCCTTAGGTACTTGAACTTCATGGTATAATCAAGTTTACGATTCTACACATGAAGAGTCCTGTGTGGGGGTGGTTACAGAATACGCATGTACTGTTATAACTATAGTTTTAGCTTGTTATAGACTCCATATCTAGGGCATGCCTCAAAGGTCGGGCGCCGTTAGGCCTGCCAGCAGGCTGTAGCCCCAAAGAACACAAACCGCATGCGGCCAATAGTCTAATCTAACGGGAAGCGTTAAAGTACAATTGTCACAATTGTAGGTCCCAGCGTATGCTTGACAGAGAAATCGATCTGGCATATGCGCTATGCAGGACGCAGGCCCTACAATCAAGGAGAGCTCATTTTCGGTAGATTTTCGGCCCTGAAGACTTGGGTCCTGTACAACTTAATGCTGCACAACTCAAAGATAAAATTAGACGGTAGAGGTTTAAACCTTACCAATTGTATTAATATAATAAATAAATCTATAACAGCACCCATAATAAAAGGCGACTGGAAAGAATGCAAGTGACAGGGGACACTTAATAAATATGGCCAAATAAAAGCCAGGATATAGTAGGAGAACTTTATTCGGTGATTTCATCGTTTGTCAGTTTGTTATAATACTGGGGGCTGTGAAGAAAAGCTGAAGAAGCCGGGTGGAAGCGTTGAATCATTGTTGGTGGTTAATGGCTCAGAGCGGTAGCTTTCGTTCGTGCTAGCATTATTAGCCGGCCAATTCTCCAAAGTGCGAATATAACTATTAATAATCATAAAAGAATTAGTATGAGATGATGCATGCTTTGTTAATGTAGATTTTCTTTTGAATGACTTATTACATCCCGAAAATTCACATGTATATGCTTGTCTTCCGGTATGTAATCTTTTATGTCTTGCTAGAGAACTAGAATCGTTAAAGGTCTTTTCTCAAAATTGGCATTCATGGGGCTTCTCGCCTGTATGTATCCTTCTATAGACAGTTAATGCCGACCTCTGAACAAATATCTTGGAACAAAATTCACATTTATTCAATTTGAGTCCGCCATGGATGCGCTCGTGTCGTATCATATCAGATTTACGGGGAAATCGCTTTGAACATATAGCGCAAGAAAATTCGCGTAATGGTGTTGAAGCAAAACAAATTTCTCCGGGTGAGCTGGTGTGATCTAAGTTTATATTGGTATTCATCTTGTGTATGTCTGTATGTATGGTTAATGAAGATGGTCTTTCGGATAAAGTCGGACTGTTCACGGAGGAGGGCTGTGAAAAGAGAATAGGCTGTTCTGAGTTATATGAGTAGATCAATATAGCAGGGTTGAAAGCTGTTTGTGGTAATGGCAAAGAAGATATCTCTGGTGAATTATGTGGTGTCAGGTTGCCAGTATTGATACTGAGATTGAGTAATATTAGAAGTATCGTATCCGTAATTATAAGCGACACAAGGTATCTTTACACCCAAACTTTGATAATATTGTGTTAGATTTTCAGCTGTGCTTGGACTTAAATGATTTCCATAAGAAAAAGGCATTGTTTCAGTGCTTCCTGTTGAAGAAAGGAGTGCAGATATTGGGATTCTTTCGAAATTAGTTAGTAAGTTTACTCGTGAGTCAGCGATTTCATTCGAGCGCATCTCATTTTCACTTATTCGATCTGATTTTTGGGTATTTAAAATCGCCTTAAGATCCATGATGTATGATGTTTGACTGAAATAGGGCAGGAAAGTAAAGGTTGTAAAGGAATATGAAAGCAAACGGCGATGCGGTAAAAAAAAATTGACAGATATTGGTAATATAGGGTTTGGATGGGCAGGAGGAAGAGTTTTAAATTCAAGAAATGAGGGCGTTTGGAGATGGAGGGAGCTCGTTAATTGGTATTTAAGCGGGCGGTGATCATATATAGCATACATTTCATTAATTCGGCCACATGCACACAGACCCACTAATTGCTCTGCTTTAGGCGTAGAAACAAAGGGACAGGCGTGCACCTCGTGCGTCATGCTGAGGAATTATATATTGTGCGCGACATTGAGCGTGCATGCATTATGCTTCCATAACCCTATTAGAAAGAAATGAATTTTATATATACGGTGTGAAATAAGAAAAAGAAATGAGAACTGAGAATAAGAAATATGATTTATGAAGTAAGAAATATGATTTTACCAAGCTAAAGGGGAATGAAAAAAGGGAATAGAAAGGATGAAAAAAGGAAAAATAAAGGAATAAAAAAGGAAAATGAAAATGAGAGGAGACAAAGCGGTGAAGTGAAAAACATTAAAACAGCAATAAAATATAAATTAGTGCTGATCTTCAAGTAACTGAAACAGAGGATATTGCGATAAATTACAGTTTTCTTTACCTAACCAACTCTGGAATTTTTAGGTAGATTACTCAATTATATGAGTTACAACTGCCATCATCATTAATTGGGCGTGTAACTAAATTATTTTCAAATCGCTTCGACTGTAAAATCTCAAGATTTTGCAGATGCTTGGCTCTATAAAAGCTCCATTTAAGGAGGATGGTGTAGAGCTGTTTAGCTTTAAAGTTGGGCCATAATTCATCAACAAACTCTATCCAGCAATTTTGGTGAGATTCCCACAACATGAAATCACTTAGTCGTGATACTCCACTAGTCCTTACAAGAATATCTAGTGGATCACTTCTACCGGTATACATTTCGTTCTCAAGAACTCTTTCACCAATGTTATTTAACGATATTTCTCCTCTCTGCGTCTTATTAACTACGGTTTCCATTGCATGTGCAATATCATTCCTTGCAGTATAAGGGAAACAAATATTAAAAACTGATTTCGTATTATTTTTGGTGGATTCTTCAGCGCTCTCAATGCTGGCTAAAATATCAGCTGGAATCAATGATCTATCACCTAAAACTCGGATCGAGACACCATATTTATCTGCTATATCATTTCTGTTTATCATAAGTAGAATTTTGGATCTAATCAACTCAAACAATGCGTCTTGCTCCTTTCGTGGACGATTGAAATTCTCAATTGAAAATGCGTAAACAGTTACCGTCTTGATTCCTAATTGATAGCATACCTCTAAGATATGTAGCAGAGATTCAGATCCAGCAACATGACCTTCTATTAGTTGAAGACTATTACTTTTGGCAAATCTACGATTACCATCCATAATGAAAGCGATATGCTTCGGGATTGGCCCAGTACGAAGGATTTGTACGAAAAAGTCCTGAGTGAACGATCGCGTATATTGATAGATTGGGAAAGCCTTAAGCCAGCTTTTAATAGGAGAGGGTATCATTATTTCCCAATTCTGACGATGCAAAAAAACTGTGTATATATGTATATAAATATAACTAAAACCTTGGTGGCGAATAGATTATCAGATATTGAAATATGAAAATACAACTTTTTCGATGTGATATTAGTTAGGCCTTGTTACATTCAGTGCTCAGGGACACCTCCCAACCCTATCGTTGCCAAGGTAACTATCGTTCACTTTTGCACCATCTTTTTTAACTGTCGATAAGATAATATATGGGGAAGCCTATGTTTTTTCTCCATTAAATATTGATACACAACCATCTTCGTCGCCTCAAATCGACACTTCCACTTCGTCTCCCTTGGCTCTTTATATGAACTATTGAGTTGTGTAAGTAAGTGGGATATTACTAGGCATGTTAGCAGTAGCCGGCGTTTCGAATAATAATAATACCAGATCAGTTCCCGACTTAAAGCTCTATAATCATACTGGATACTTGAATACCGACGGTGACATAATGTCGTTCTCGCCTATAGGTACGCGGCAGGATTCTTTGAAGCCTGACCAACAATTACCTCATGCGACTCCCCAGCTTGACATGGTATATCAGAGCGATAGCTTTTCAGAAAGTGAAATTGGTTTGGGAGCTAATATGAAATGGCAACAAGATCAAACTCAACAGCATGCGGGTTTTTATTCTGTTAATGGGTTATATAACTCACAAACGCTGCATCAGCCTGAGATTCGGACAGAGATTGTTCGGGGGTTCTCTACTGTTCCATCCAAGAAGAGAATCACTAGGCAAAGATCTATTGGCTCTTGTGGAGCTTGCCGTGATAAAAAAGTTAAGTGTGATAAGAATAAGCCAAAATGCTCTGCATGTATCAAATATGGTACTGAGTGCCTATATATAAGCGGAAGCACTTCAAAAACTGATAAGCATCTCGAAGTAGTAGCTCCGGCGAAACAAAGTATAGAGTGCACAAGCGATGAAAGCCAGAACCGTTGCCCTTCATTAAAAAGATTAAATATGGATAGTTTAATCAATACAGGAGATCCTCCATTCGGGCCGGTATCTAAACGTATAATTAATTCGATTGCATCTTCGACAGATTCGTCAATACCCCTCGATCATTCCGGCGAAACTTCTGTTTTGCCCTCTTTGTCATCGTCTTCATCCACTAATCTTACTTTGATGATACCGTTTGATTCATCTTCTCTTATACCATGTACTCCAGTATCTCTATCTGATAAGCTACCCTGTACATATGAGAATATTGTCCCTGCCTCGACATCTGGTCAGCTACTCAATATTGACGGTTACTTAAGGTACTCTCAAACATACTGTTCCCTAAGTATTGCTTCAGTTGTTACTTCAAGTACAATGCGGCCCGTTACAATCAAAGATAGATACATCCCATTCTACATGAAACTTTATGAAGAATTCAATACTCAAAACATACAGATTTCATCGCTTCTCCCTTCAGTTCCTGAAATGAAAATTTTAGTTGAAGCATATATCAATGTATTTCATTTAGTTTTTACAATCATTGAGCCTACGGAGCTCAGGCAAATGGCTGAATTGTTCTATGAAATTCCGGACTCATTGAATTGGAGTAAAAGGGCTTTATTCTTCAGTGTTTTATTCACTGGCATTCAGTTTTTCCCAGTAGAGAAAATGACAATCTCGCTTTTCGATAACATAGAAACGATTAAAGATAATCTTAGAGAAGGGATTGAAATGTGTTTAGCTGAAGCTCAATTTATGATCAATTTTGATTTTGATTGTATGCGTGCATGGCTATTACTTATCTATTACTATATGTGTCATGGAACTATGAGAAATTGTGGGTTGTTACAATTGCCGGTCTTGATGAGACTGAGTCAAGGTATTGGTTTACACAGAGATCCCTCCCATTTTGCCAACTATTCCTTTACTGAACGCGAAATGAGAAGAAGGGTATGGTACTATCTCCGTTACTTAGATGTGTTCTGTTCTTTGCCTGCGGGTGTCGAACCTGTGTTTTCTCATGATAGTTTCGATACAAAGTTGCCGTTATTACTTAACGATAATGAGTTAGTTGATGGTAGCGAAGGTGGGAAATTTAATCAAGGTTACGAATTTATTGATGATAATTATTGGCCAGTTGTGAACGATAATTATCGTTGGACAGACGGAACTCTTTCTTTCGTTATAACAGCTTCGGCCAATGTCTTTTGTAGATTATTTCGGAGATTCACTGCGGTTCGGCCAAGACCTTTTGAAGAAGATCTTGCTTCTATCAAGAATATAGCGGCATATTTTCAAAAAATTCTGAACTGTCTTGACCATACTATTCCTATTCAGCGTGTAACCTTTTGCATTGGGCAAGTGATGATTGGTCGTATGCTGGTTTATCTTTATTTGCCGTTCGTTCAACATGACGAGGCTTGTATTTCACCCGAAGCACGTGAACAGATACTATTATCGTCAATGTATTGCCTTGAATATGTTCTTGAGGTATTCAAGTCTCCGTTTTGTAATGTTCTATTTTGGCCTATCAGACGGTTTTCTCAAATTGAGCATCTTTTTTTCGTACTTACTAAACTGGAGTTTGATCCTAATTGGAGATTGAAAGATAGGGCTTGGAATTTAGTTGTTTTAAATTATGATCTTTATAAGCGTGGTTACTTTAGCGATTCCTCCTCAACTCATGGCTGGAATTTAGCCGAAATTCTCATCGATCGTGTTTCCAAAATTTTAGGTAAATCCGATGATATTCAGTATCAGGCTGCAAAAAATGCAACATCGGGGGTTCAATCTCAACCTCAGCATCAACCTCAACCTCAACCCCAATCGCAACCACATTCTCCACACCCATCACAATCTCAACCTCCATATCAATCTCAATCACAACCACAACCCCAGCCTTTATCTCTGTCTCAACCTTTAGCTCAATCTCATTCTTCATTATCTACATCTTCATCTCACCTAAAAACTGAATTACAATCTTCATTTGGTGCTCCTTCCTTTTTCAGTGATCCCGATACTATTACGTGTGCTCCTCGCGTCTCTCAACCCTTGCCGTCAACTGATTTTTCTTCGGACAGTGGTAACCTTGGTTCTTTCAATAACGCATCACGAACGATGGTTGATAGTAATACGCCCTCGGTCAACTTTCATCCTTACAATTTTTCATCTACATTAGGGTCATCTCGTTCACATCAACTCAAAGGCACTGTAACCTCAATCATATCTAACGGAAATTTTACCGTTCCTACCGTACCAGTGCCAGTGAACACTACAAGTATTTCTAATGGTCTGCCTTTTCCGGTCTTAGTTAGGACAGACCAGCGTAACTGTTCTGTGGATAAGCCTTCCGTAGCAATGTCCGTCTCTGGGAAAGCGAATACTATTGCGTCGCCTGTTGCGCATATTTCAAATGGTCGGAGTCAATTAGAATCACGAGTTGGAAACAGTTCGCAGAATTATCTCTCTTCCGATTTGAAGAGCCCTAAAATCGCATTGTTTACCGATGATGAGTCAAGCTATGTTGATTGGTCAGAATGGGATAAAATGGTTCATTTTGTTCAGCATGATGTTGTCACCCACTGTCGAGACGGTTCTGGAGGTACATAATAATTGGAAAATTTAAACAGTAATAGTTTTTATTGTGTATTTCACAAGAAGTTCATTTATCATTTTGTTTAATATTTTGGTTATATATTTGCCTTTTATCATTTTAGAGGATTTTTTCAGTTTTCCATATATTAAGTATGACTTCCAATGTGTTAGTATCCATCTACAAGGTGTGAGCGGCGGTTTCATGCATGGATTTGGGGTTGGGAAATTTGGGATCTACTACTGCAAACATTTGTATCTAGCCTTTCTTTCACTTTTTTAATAACCAATTTGTATCTGTATCCCTAATTATTGTCAATTTTATTTAGAGAATTATCCTTAACTCTTAAATCAACTCATTTTCTCAGTAATAGTTATTTAATAATCTCAATATTAGCCCACACAACTGCTGTAACAACATGTTATTTAGTAGTCCTCCGCCGCGAAGAAGTGGCAGCGTTGGAATTCCTAATCACAACAACTTAGATAGATTCATTCCTCAATCCATCTCTAATGTTTTATATCGCTCAGACACCTTTTCTCATTCAGAGGGTTTTATGACCCCGGTGGCAAGCCCAGATGGGCTCTTGAGAGCTATGTCACAAACTGAAAGTAGTACTTCACCGCCAATGATCTCGGGAGGATCATTAAATTCGCCATACGATAATGAAATAACATTGGCTGACGCCTTGGGAATTGATTCTGCTTCACCTAGAGTATTGAAATTTCATAATGTCTTACAAGTAACTACACCGATCAAACTTACCGTTGGTGGTGTGTCCCTGCTTACCACCGAGCATCATCCACTTGGTAGCTCCGCTGGTAATTCGTTAGATAATAATAGGATTGCTAACATTATCACTTACGAAGATGATGATCCCCTTCAAAATCGGGAACCCGATTTTCAATCAAGACCAGTAATGGATTTTGGTAGCCCAACGTCTCGAATGTCGTCTAGGGCTTTAACACAAACTATTGAACGCCTTACTCGGACTCCAAAGGCGCTAGTTAAAGAGCGCAATAAAGCTGGTGATCATAAAAAAAAACAAAAAATTATTTCTCATATTCCTTATAGGGTGCTTGATGCACCAGAGCTTCGAAACGATTTTTATTCCAATTTAGTGGCTTGGTCTTTGAAAACGGGTCACGTAGCAGTTGGTTTGGGATCTGAGACCTATGTATGGACCGAAAGCGGAGGTGCAAGAGTCTTGGACCTATATGATATTAATTCAGAGATTATGTCTCTTACATTTTCAGATAATAATATGCTGTCGATCGGGAAAAAAAATGGTACTGTAATCATTTTTGACATCAAGAATTATAAAATTTATGCTCAATATCATCATAAAAAAGGTGGCATTTGTTGCGCTCAATGGAAATCTGAATCTGGTAAAACTGATAATTTTTTATTTATCGGAGATGAATCAGGAAATGTTTCATGCCTTCAGCTAGTTCATAATGATAAAAAATCTGGCGGTTTGCCAAATTTGAGAAAAATCGCTATCATGAACGCACATCGGCAACAAATATGTGGTAAGTACATACAGGTGATATTCGCACTTTTCTTTATTTATTTAACTACTAACTAACAAAATGTATTTTTTTTTCTGCAGGGATAGCAATAAGTCCAGATGGTTCCCAGATAGCCATTGGGGGTAATGATAACATATGTACCGTTTGGGATATCACAAATCGAATCAGTCCAAAACTCGAGTATAGCATGCCACATAAAGCAGCAGTTAAAGCACTGGCGTTCTGTCCTTGGTCCCCTTCTTTGCTAGCTACTGGTGGGGGGTCTCACGACCGAACGATCAGATTTTGGCATACTCGTAGTGGAACGATGCTTGAATCACTAAACGTTCAAGGACAAGTGACTTCTCTTATTTGGTCTAGACATCATCGGCAAATAGCAGCCACATTTGGATTTTCTCATCCTGAAAATCCAATGTTGTTATCCGTTTACAGTTACCCTAAATGTACACCTTTGATTCAGATTCCATCTACCGTGAATCTGAGGATTTTGAGCGCAGTTCCATCTCCTGACAGTGTATGTATTTGTGTTGCATGCAATGACGAAACAGTAAGGTTTTATGAATTATGGCCTATTGGAGAGAAAGAAGTTAAAATTATCCCTGATATTCCATATAGCGGACTATTTGGAAGTGATATCATTGAATTAGTGGAAGGGATTGAGAGAGATTATGATGTCGTTAGATGATCCTTTTTTTCTTGTTTCATATATAGCGCACAACCAAACAGCATTTTATTTTATCTTAAATCTCAAATTTGAGTCTTGGATATGAGTAGTTTTAGTGATTATCATAAATATTTTTTATGTGATAGTACTTTAAAATAAATAAACTTAGGTAATTTAGTATTTATATGCAACCAAAGAAAAAGAACTGAACTTCTTCAAAGCTTTGAACTATAAAAGCTCTTCAAGAAGGTACATCATCGTACTCATTCTCGGAAAATTTATTAACTAGTTTTCTCCATCTATGACGATTTTTTTTAATTGGAACGTCGTTTAGATTTAAAGATATGGCTAAAAGCACCAGAAGGACAATAACAATAGCCGTTACTGCCATTAGAGCAACCGGATTTCTGTCCCTTGAAGTAGTTCGATAGGGACAACCAGCTAATGATCCACCCGTATTCCAACAACCAGAAACCGCGATGGAATTCAAATCTATCCAGACCGGGAAATACTTATAACCTTCTGAAGCATTTTTGTCAGCGTCCTTAATAATCATGATAGAAGCCGCTTTATTTTGCAATGCTGTTCTTGGTATACCAAATGATGTACCATCTGGACAAGAGTTCCCAGCATCAAAGTAGTTTACCTTGGTATCACCAAGAGTCCATTCATAAGCCAAATCGCCCTTTCTGCAGAGCGGGTAATGCTCTTTATAACAATCTTCAACATGCCATCCATCTATATCAAGTACCGCGCAATTATAAGCCGACATTGTCGAATTGTGACTAACATTTGAATGGTCACGTTTTAATCTTAAGACACTCTCTTGGGATGTTAGTTCACATATAGCAGGCTCTCCTGGCGCCCATGACCATAAACTAAGACTGATAAATGGCATAATATCACCAATATTGGCTAGCGTATGATTTAATACTGGGGATATACCACAGTTGGATATTGAATTCAACTCTGAGTGCGAAAATGGATCAAGGGGTTTGTCTGATAGCATCCTCCATGCTAAATTTCCAGCATCATAAACTGAGGTTAAGAAATCAGATGAAGATGATATGCAATCGCTCACAAATCGATCCGCGAAATTTGTATTGGAAACCTCTGGAAGCGCTGCGAATATTGCACTTGAATCTTGAGTAGTATCGTAGGTTGATTCTGATTGATTGAAATCAGTGCTTGAGAAAATTATCACTCGTTTTTTAGCTTCAAACAGGAAATGGTGTTGCAGGGGGAATCCATCCTCTGATAACCCTGTTGAATTATAGGTTATATCACCATTGGCTCTATCAGAAATAAGATTTTCTGGTGTATAAACTCTATCACCTAATATATTATTCAGTAAGAATGACAAAGACTCGGTCTCTTCCTGAGGAATGGTGGGTGAGGGGTAAGATATCGCTGTTGTAGGAGAGCAAGAGGATAAACGTGACGAAATGTAGGGCGACTGTGTGTCCGTAAAGTTATTTTGGTTTATTATAGATGAATTCAATGAGTGTATATTGAAGTGCAATAAAATAATATTGATGTTCAAATCAGTGTCTGTATTATCGATGTATACGCTCACTTCATCAAGGATATCTGATATGGTGATATTATTATCGCATATGTAGCTTTGTGTAGGTGACCCCCCCGTCTGGAACTCAGTACGTCCACTCGTTTGATTTAGTGGATAGATTTCGGGGCATAACTGCCAATATTCACCTTTCTCGTTCCAATAGGCATCTATATACAAGCCCTGTATGCCCACGTCAAGCAAGTTACGTATCGAGGGAAGCGCCTCCCTAACATATCCAGTTTCGTTGAACACGATTTCGCTGAGTGAAGCTTGCAAATAAACCAGCTGTTCTATAGATACATTCCAGCTAATGTCTCTCTGGGCCCTGATTCCTACCTCTTGCTGAGTTTGTAATGAAGGCCATGTATCAATTGAATTCAAATCATAAGGGTCACAGTCACTAGCCGATGTCACTTGGTTAACAAAGAATATGTTGGCAACTATCAGGGTAAGCAAGTCAAGTGATATGAGCATATCGATTTATCATACGGTGATGATATTAACGTTGGTGGGTAAATTTTGAAAAGGTTTAATATGCGGTCCGATTAGAGAAAGTACCAAATTGAACCTCCCGCATAATTGATCTACATATGCTTGATTCAACACCATTCAGAAAAAAGAAATATTCTCCAGATATGCCTTTTGCCAAAACAGTGAGGGGGTCAGATAAAAAAGAAAAGAAAAAGGAAAAAGGAAAGTCATGGTTTAAAATACTGTTAGCCGCTTGTTATTTGGTGTCATTAGGATTAGCGGTGTGGATGTTCGGGCTCTTTGAAGAGCACGTCAAAGAACCGTATATTGTAAGTTGGTTTTCGCATCGGGTTTACAAGTAATATATACTAACAGACGAGAACTAGGATGAAATATTTCATATTCCTCAAACTCAAAAGTATTGTCAAGGTGATTTTGTTTCCTGGGATCCAAAGATTACTACGCCCCCAGGTTTATATTTATTGGGGACTATCTATGCCTGGTTTATGAGCTATTTACCAATAGCCATCACCAGTATGTCCTACTGTTCAACTCCAGTTTTAAGATCGTTGAATTTCATTGGTGTTGCCGTGGTGTTCCCATTGGTTATAAGTTATTTCCCCGATCTAGGATTGAAAGTTAGTTCTACCGTGTTAGCTGCATTCCCATTAATGGCATTTTACTCATCATTGTATTACACCGATGTTTGGTCCACTATCGTTCTTTTATCTTCATTAGTTATGGGATTAAACTCTAAGAATTGTTATTTGAAAGTGGTGATTTCGGCCTTTTTGGCTATTTTTTCGATCTTCTTCCGTCAAACAAATATTGTTTGGGTAGGATATAACTTGGTAGTTATCCTTGATAATTTATTAATTCCGAAGAGAATCAGGTCACCTATGGCTAGATTAGGAGAGCTATTAAAGATCGGTTTAGGTTTCAGATCCGGATCGAGACTATTGATTTCATTATACGGATCTATAGCGATTTTATTCATTGTCTTTATTAAGATTAATGGTTCAATTACTCTTGGTGATAAGTCCAATCATGTTTCAACAATCCATTTACCTCAGCTTTTTTACTTTTCAATATTCGTTTGCTTTTTCAGTTGGCCGCTTTGGATCTCATTTGATCATATTAAAAAGTACATTGAGAATTTCAACCCTCTCAGGAGTCGTTATTCTATGATACGTGTTGCCTTTTCAGGTTTATCTCTTTCGGTGATAGCATACATTCAGTTAGACTTTTCAATTGAGCATCCTTTCTTGCTTGCTGATAATAGGCATTATACATTTTATATTTGGAGAAGATTAATCAAGCCTGCCTTAGCTTTTGATCTTAATAATATGAGTAAATCCGTCTCCAGCAAATCTATGATTCACTTGACTTTACTCTGTTTAATCATCCATTTCTCATTATGGACTATGCTTAACCGACTTATTCAATTGAATTCAGTTGCTAATATTAATACTATTTTAGTTTTCTGGGGCGCCGTATTTATCACTCTTGTACCAAGTCCATTATTCGAGCCCCGGTATTACATTGTTCCATATTTAATTTGGAGAATCTCCATTGATACTACCAATGAGGGAGAGAAAAGCTCATCAGCATTCAATTTAAGGTTATTGGCTGAATGGTCGTGGTATATGTTGATTAATGTTGTTACAGTATATATATTTTTAGAGTATCCCTTTGAATGGGAATCGGAACCTGGAGTGTTACAGAGGTTTATGTGGTAGAGAGTTATATATATATTAAATTAATATCTTTTATAGTTCAAATGAAAATAATTACTTTAAAGAAGGGCTTATCCTTTGGTTTGGTTATATCAGCTATTTTATATTTTAACTTCAGTAAATCCATCTTCAGATTCCATGTTATTTTCTTCTTGTACTATATTGGCGTCTCCAGTGACTTCTTCGGAAGTGTCTTCGATGGGTTCGGCGGCGATGGTGGCGGTGGCATCTTCGGTGACTTCTTCAGTGACTTCTTCGACGACATAGTCTTCAATGCGGGTTTCTTCAGTGATAGGAACTTCCTCAGTGACAGCGTCTTTTTCCGTGGGTACTTCGGGAGCAGTAGTAGATACATCAGTGTCAATAATTTCTTGCTGCGAAACTTCAATTTCTTGGGTACTTTCCTCAATTGAATTCTCTTCCTTTACCTCTTCTTCTTTATATTTGCTTGCTTGTTCTTCATTGAATGATTCAAGTTTGGTATTGACTTCAGTGATTGTATTTTCAGGGCTAATAAGTAGATTTCTACCAACTAAGTTGACCGAAGATTCCACTGGTGAGATCAAAACTGGTGTAGATGTAGAAGAATTTGATGTTGATTGTTTTTGTTTCAATTGTGACATCGAAGTTGTCGATGGGACTCTCTTAGAGGGAAGAGATAAATTAGTAACTGAATTACTAGGGTTACTATTAACACTCACGGATACTTTAGGTAATTTCTTAGTCTGACGAACCAATCTTTCAACCCTTGATTTTAAAACAGTAAAATAAGATGAAACTAACCTACCAGAATCAGTTTTGAAGAAGATATCTTCATTATCGGGAGAAAGATCAACTTCAAAATTACCATTATCTAAATCATCAGCTAATTGAGCTAAGAAAGCGGCCCATGATGGGGCAACAACAAATTTGCAATCAAATTCACGACCAAATAAAATTACTTGACCCCATTTACCTCTTGGACCAGGAGCAAGATCAATGCCAATATTATTACCACAAAAATCCTTCGCTAAGGGAATCCAACCGGGATGAGCATAAACTTTTTGAATGCATCCATCAGGCACAGATTCTTGTTGATAAAGCCAAGTATCATTTGATGAGGGGATACCATCCTTGGCGGTAAGATCACGTAAAGACGCATTTGATCTTGAATTAAGACCAATAGATGAAGATGACGCTGAACGATTATTTTTGCTAATAGCATTAAGTTTAACGGCAGTTAATTTCCAGTGATTCCATTCTTCAGATATACTCTCTAAATCTAATAAGGTAATACCATAAATTATACCAGCGGGTTTACCCCACTTTTCTTGGCCATCATGAATCAAATAAGAATCACGAACGTCTAATGGTAAAGAGCAATCCAAATCATTTTCTAATTCGTTAAGATCAGCTGATGAGGCAGGGTAGCATAATTGATCATTTAATTCGGGGAAAAAATTCTCGGTCCAAAGATCAATTCTTTGCCATGATACAGCAACAGGAGGTGGAACGGGGGCACCTTCATTGTATTCTTGTAATGGAATTCCTGATTGGTCATTACCATTACCTATATGCAATGAACGCATTCCTGGTGTATAATTAATTTTGTTAAGAGAAGTATTAGAAGCGGTGGCAGCCAAATTGGTTGTAGAGCCATAAGGGTTTGCGCTATTCAAACGATCTGATGAATGGTTTACGTAATTTGATCCGTAAACACGGCCTTCACCATTAAGACTGGCCCTAACTTCATCTGACACGATATCGGAGGCGCCACCATTAATACCCGATCGGTAATATGAGGAATTAGTGTGAATAGGATCAATTTCATTGTTAGAGGGTCCAGACTTAGCTAATGATGATGATTTGTATTGTGAATCATATGAAGCGTAATGATCTGTAGTGGTGATCGAATGAACGAAGGACGACACGCTATGTAAAAAACTCTTCATAGTGTGCGAGGGGAGACGGGAACGGGAACTTGGGTTCGAGTAAAGTTCGAGGGTTAAACTCGAAAGACTTTCAGGGGAATAGCTTTTTTTCAAGAAAGGCGACGCGGAAGCTTCTGGACTAGATGGATTTGATGAGCAAAATAATCTAAAACCTTAACCAGAATAAAAGTTTATCTTTGTGATTATCGGGAATAGTTGCCAAGTGTATATAAACGTGTCTGACTATTAGTTCGAGATCGCAGGGTGCGTTGGTGGATAAGAATGGTCAGCGTGTGTGGAAGGGATGAACCCAGATGCGGTGGAGTGAGAATGAACAAGTGAACCCGCTGCGGCCTGAAACCCTGAAGTGTCTCTGCAATCAGGCGGTTGGCGACGAATGTCCCGATAAGCCCGTAGCAAGCTACAAACGAGTTAAAAGGAAGCGCAAACCACAGGTGTAGATATAATAAGTATATTCATACTTCTGTGCTTATATCTATATATATATACAATCTTATTGCTTCACTAATATTTTAAAATATCTGTGTTTACTGCTACAACCCACCATATACGTGAGGCTACGCGGCCGGCCCACACGGCCAATTGAGGATAACGGCCCGAATACACACACTCAATACAATCATTAACCCCCCCCCCTTGTTCACGGTCAAAGCCAGCGTGGTGGAGGCTGAGGTGTTCTTGCGCGGCTGCGGTCATCAAGATCTGGCTATCTGGCACTCATGTGAAACATGTTTTGTGTCTGCCAGATCTGAAGACGGGGTTTCAGGTCCGCTGACGTAAGCCTGCTTTTCTGAATTCGAGCCGTCTCATTTGGGTCATTTTGATTTATATACCTCGCTTAAACCCCCAATGGGTAACCTTTTCTATCGGAACATATATTAGCGCGTAGAGCTCTGTATGCGTATGGCTAGCTAGCTTCTTTGGAGAGCATGGGTGGCGGCAACCAAAGGGCAAGGCACAGATCTTTTGCAAATGATGCCGCCATGTAATCATTAAACGTATAAATTCAAACATTTTATTATAACTAAAACTGAAAATATAATTTTAACTGTAATTTTAAATATAAGACAAAAATCATCTTTTTAAGAGTATATCTTTTCTTTGTTTCTATATTTTATTATTTTTATTTTTTCAATTTTTTAATTTTTATGGTTTTTTATCACCGTTTCATAATTCTTAGTCCTCTAATTAACATATATATATAATTAATATATAACCAAATCTTTCTATTTATTTTAATCTGTTTTAAATAGCAATATCACTTATATAACCTTTTTGTCCCTTAACACTTTCATTCCTGTATATCTCTACATCCACCAGTTTAATTCCTATAAATATTCCAACATACACCATGTACATACATATACTGGATAGATTTTTTCTCATATAAAAATGCAAACATGGAAAAACAATAACATGAAAAACAATAACATGAAAAACAATAACATGAAAAACAATAACACTCTCACTACACTCGAGTTCGATGAATTTAAAGAAATAAAAAGATTAAAATATTGCAACTTATTATCTCATTATAATATTAATATATATAAAAGTATGTTATTTTATGTTAAAATATTTGAAGTTATTTAAAAAAGATACATTTTTAACGAATTTATTCGTCATCTTCTTCGGCTTCAAGAGTTTGAGCGGCAATACGATCTAAAT